>NCSK02000244.1:0-45109 GCA_002276475.2 Chlorociboria aeruginascens | reverse complement strand
CCTATTGCGCGGCACCCTCCCCCTGCAACTGAGGCCGTCTGGCGACTGGGCGGCCAGGGGCTTCCTCTTTCCTGCTTGTGCGTGCATTCTCCAAAGTGACCTGGGCTGTGACATCAATTTGACGCTTGACGACTAGATCAGCCTCCGTACTGGAACTACGTCGGTAAAGCAGAACAGAGCAGAACAGAGCAGAGCAGAGCAGAGCAGACTATGGCATAGCAGCAGCAGATCCATCTCGTTCTCCATTGACCTTCCTTTCTCCTTCATTCCAGTCTGGAACCCCTCGTCCAGACCTTGATATCTACTTGTCATTCCTCTCGTGTTTCTATTAATGCCCATCTACCTAATTCATTGTTTATTTATTCCCTAGGGGTTTCAAGCCACTCACTCACGCACTCACGCACTCACTCACTCACTCCCTTCCTCCCTTCCAGTGCAGCCGAGAAAGTTGGGTCCCAGAAACATCCAAGACCGATTTCCTACCTGGAAGATCCACCGTGGATGAAATCGTCCGCGCTTCCTCCTCGACCCAATTTGCTACAGCTTCTGATAAGAGATCGAATTCCTCCCCATCCGCCCTGCTTGTCTTCCTCCTGCCGTCTGTGCTGGTACACGTCAAGTATCGGCGTCTCCTTCATGGCTCCCCGGTGATCGAGCTTGATGCCAGATACACTCTGCAAATCCCGACACGCAAGAAGACGACGAAGGCAAGCAGTCGGGCATTTCGGGGGTTTGGACAAGGCCAGCAAATTGTAGTTGGTGGTGAGCTAAGAGTTCACTAGTCGGCAGCTTCATCATTCACTCTACTTGACTCAACACCTCGTCGTCTGCTCGTATTGAAAGAAAGAATCTCCATGCATCGAACTGCGGCAAGACCAGCGCCTCTTCATCTCCTCCTCCCTCCACATCCACCCACCGTCGACCGTCGAAAGGATTTTGGGT
Organism: Chlorociboria aeruginascens; assembly: GCA_002276475.2. Classification (NCBI taxonomy): domain Eukaryota; kingdom Fungi; phylum Ascomycota; class Leotiomycetes; order Helotiales; family Chlorociboriaceae; genus Chlorociboria; species Chlorociboria aeruginascens. Next base: position 44,167 of record NCSK02000244.1, on the reverse strand, counting down.
TGGCACACGCGTTACCACCTTTCATTCCCGGATACCTGGAAGCTCCGATCAGGGACGGGCTTCGAACTCCCCCTGCGGACGACATGGGCACAGCATATCAGCACCCCCAATATAATAATTATGCTATTCGACAAGACACCACATACTCTGCCCCAGTTGCGCGTGGCAGTAACTATGGAGGCTCGGATTCATATGTCTCGACAGCTTTGCAGCCAAAATCCCACTCAACATTAAATCACCAGCCTCCCTCGAGCTTGAGTTTTTCGAATGGGATCCCTGATCACAATCCTCCATCGACCTCGCAGCGGAATAGCAGAACCGGGACGGTTGTACGGACAGAAGGGGCGTCACAGAGGAAAGGCACGACGAATGAGATCTCACCAAATCTACGCATCCCCCCGGCGATAAATAACAGTGGTGGAAGTTTGGCAGAATTTGCAGCTCAGGTTGGTGGTCAAATATATATATATTTTTTTTTGGTGTAACCTGAAAGTTAACTTTTTGTCAAGATTACTTGTCTTTTCTGGTTCGAATCTACCGATATTCTACGCAAGGCCGAGAAAACGACGGCATCTTCATCACCTGTAACACGACTCAGAGACGAGGCGTTGCCATCTAGTGGCTTCCGGAAATGGGTCGTGACCATTCTGTCGACAACTCAGGTTACACACAATGTCATCCTATTGGCACTATTATTCATCTACCGATTGAAGACAATCAACCCGGCTGTGAAGGGGAGAAGTGGCAGTGAATATAGACTTTTGACTGTGGCTCTGATGCTGGGCAATAAATGTAGGCTACCCAAAGACGTACCGTTACGTTATAACATGCTGATAATCTGTAGTTCTCGACGATAATACATATACGAACAAGACTTGGGCTGAGGTTTCCGGGATATCGGTTACAGAGATTCATGTTATGGAGGTTGAATTCTTGAGTAACATGAGATATAGCCTTCTTGCTTCCGAAGCACAGTGGCAGGAATGGCAGAAGAAGTTGGGAAGCTTCTGGATTTATTGCGATAGAGCTTCGAGAGCCCCCTATACGCTGCCCTCCCCAACTCCTCTCTCCGCTCAGAGTCAACAGTCGACTCTTCCATCCCCACCAGCATCAATGCAGGCTTCGCCCCCATCTCTTACCAATCCGTACCCACCTGGCAGTGGAGCATTCTCTCCAAGCCAGTCGTGGGCAAATCATAACTATTCTACTTCTCTGGTATCGCCACTACCACTACCTACGATGCCAGAGCTCCAGTCACGTGCCCCGAGAAAACGAAGTCACGAGGACGACCTAGAGGAACCTGTCGCTAAGAGACTCACGAGGTCAGCAACGGGACATCCGCTCTCAAATGTTCCACCCATGATGAGACATGACGTCCCTCGGCTGCCGGTACCAAATTTGACAATTTCTACCAGCCAACCTCCGACAAACGGCTATGCAGGTTACTCTCAAAGTGGACCGCTTTTGCCTCCCCTCAATTCAAGATCGATGTCAACAGTCTATCCATCGACACCTTCTTGGACGCCTCAGCTTCCTATGTTGACGCCGACTGGACCACCAACCCATCAGGTGTGTAAATTCTCAGTGCCTCCATCCAGAATATCTCACAAGTGTGGAATATTTAATGCAGCGTTTGATCTCCCGTGCCTATCCAGACACTGATTTTCATTTTTAGTATGGACCGCCAAGTGCTGGAGGATATGCGACACCATCTCGTCGGCATAGTCCCCACTCAATCCACGATCTATTATCATTGGGCTCATCTCCCATCAACGCCAATTTTCCGAGCCAGACGGGACACCCATCTCCATCTTTCTTCCTTCAACAACGAAATTCTCCGTACAAACCCGTTCGACACGTTAATACACTTCTCTATCCTCCACCATCTGCATCAATGCACGATTACTCGGCAAACGTTGATCAGATTCACTATCAACCACTCGGGAAAAGAAATGACTACCGACCTGGCGTCGTTCCTGATTACACATCCCACAATTACCAACAATGGCCCGTTCTTCCGCAACCGAACTTCCACGCCTAATTCGGTCATTCCCTAAAAGTTATTCTTCAAAAGATACGGTTTAAAGATCCGTTGACTTAAAATTAGAGCATTCTCTTTCTTTTAAAATTTTTACCCATAAGAAAGGATTCCACATTGCATTTTTGCGGCGTTTTGATAGCGTGCTCTATAAATAGAGTATGCAATAGGTACCAATTGCATGAAATGGTGTTATGGGTGACAAGCGTCGAAGCTAAACGCTCGACAGCATTTGTATTGCTTATTATTGCTTCGGAACGGAAGAGCGGTGGTTTTGAGCAGAGCGCTCAGTGTATACAAAGCGGGAGTGGATGGCTGATAGAAACCTGAATGTGATCGAGGGTTCAATGAGAAATACTATCTACCTCCACAAATTCATCAAATGATATGGTACACTGATGTGACATTCTGTTGACGAAAGTTTAACCATAGGAATTGACATCTCTCGGATTTTTAATAGAAAAGGGGTTTGCATGCACGTGACTCGCTTATTAAGTAGATCTCGGCCTGGTTCGACATCGTCTCCAGGTACCTCTTTATCACTATCACGTTTTATCTCTGTTTTATAAATACCATATCATATCTAATCCCATCCGATCCATCAGTCCATCAATCCACCCTCCCTCCCTTACCGTCTCACCCATCTCTCAACCTCGGAATTTCCAGATCCAACCAACGAGTCGTCAGTCAGCCAATGACCCGAATAGAGAAGAAACTATGACAGACGACGACCACCCCACTTCCTTCGCGGACCTGATGTCTCTAGTAGTCCTAGATACAGAAGATGGGAGGGAGAGATTCATGAGCCGGAGGCCATGTTTCAATCCCGGGGCGGGGGCGGCGTACGGTGGGACGGTGTTTGCGCAGAGCGTGTGGGCGGCAAGTCAGACGGTGGGGGAGGGTATGGTTGTTCATGTATTTATTTTTATTTATTTGTTTATTTTTGCTCTTTGCTGCTTTCTTTATATATATATACTTTTTGAAACTGTTTAAATCTAAATGTCAATGGTTGAGATAAAACAAGGGGATTTGCTGATTCAAACATTAGAACGTCCATGGCTACTTCACCCTAGTAGGGCGAACGGACCGTCCTTATATCTACACCATTGAGCACATCTCCTCCGGACGCTCCTACTGTACCCGCTCTGTGACGGTGCGGCAAGCCACGTCTCCCTCCTTCACACCTACGTCTCAATTCTCACCCACACACATCTTCGAGCGGGGAGAAGCGGAGAAGGAAATGGGCCAGATCTGCTTTTCCGCCATGTGTTCGTTCAAGAGAGACGAGGAGGACGGGATCGGCCACCAAGACACTTTCGAGAAGGGGAAGTATGACTGTGTGCTCGCAGGGAAGCAGCCTTGGGATTTTCCTCGAGTTCCCAACATGGACGCGCCGTGGTTCTTCAGATACGCCGCCGAGAAGGCCCTCCCGAACGCCTTCCCCGGCCTCGATATCCGCCGCGTCGATATGGACGCATTTAACGACTCGAAAGCGCCGGTTTCTCGACGCCAGTTATCCTACTACCGCGTCCTGGGACCTATGCCCGCACGCTCGTACAACCTCCATGCGTGCGCCCACCTCTACGCCAGCGACCGCAACTCGCTGTTCCTCATCAGCAACGCGCTGGGCTTTGGCGACCAGGTGCGCGCGATGGGCAGTCTCTCCCATTCTGTCGTCCTGCACGTGAAGAGCCGGGACTTGCTGCTGGGCGAGGGCCAGTGGTGGTGTCAGGAGGCGCGCACGGGGCGGAGTGGTGGCGGGCGAGGGCTCCATGAGAGTAGGATCTGGAGGGAGGATGGTCTGCATGTTGCGAGTTCGTGGCAGGATGGCTTGTTGCGGAAGGCGGAGGAGAGTGACGATGGGCGCTCTAAACAGGAGAGAGATTGGTTTGAGGGCATGCGAAAGCTAGGATTGGTGAAGGGGAGTGAGAAGTTATAGGTTTATATGTGTGGGGGGCGGAGGGGGGGAGTGGATCTGGGTTAGTGTTAGTGGGAGATTCACAGTATGGATGGAGTTTTCGGAGCGAGATTTGGAATTGGCAAGTGCTGCTTCAATTCTATCTATCTTGAAAGGGAAATAAGGGAACTCCTCGACCTTTTTGCGGACAGATTTCGCTACAGTTGTGCAGAACTCATTTATTACGCTGTATCACTACTTTTTTCTTTCCTTCCTTCCTTTTTTCCTTACTGTAAAATGCTTCATCCCCACAAAAAGAACTATATCTAGATGTAATTCTAGATAGAATTATAGAAACAACTAAGCCAGCTTTTTCTTCTTTTTTAGTACTGACGTTATTACGATCTACAGATATAAATAACATTTGCGATATTGCAATAGGATAGGATAAGGTAGATAGGATAGGAATCTGTCAATATGTAAACTGATAAACTTACTTCACCACCAGCATCGACTTATCGAAGAAAGAATGGCAGAAGAGTTCCTTGGAAACTCGAAAGCAAAGTAAGATGCTAGCTCGATATATCATGCTGTTATTTCTCTCTAAGGGAGAGAGGTAGAGAGCTGTGTGTGTTTATTCCATTGTGCTTCTGAGGGGTCTTAAAAACTTTTTTTATTTCTTTTGTAAGAGGGATATCAAGTCAAGGGATATAAACCGATTCACTTGATCAAATAGGACATTTAGAATCCGATAGAAACAATGCATTCATCACTCCTGACTAGGGTGGTTTGCTACGGTCCATACAAATCACAGACTGGTTGTCCGGAGGGAGAAGAAAACACTGTAATGCGTACCGCTCCCCTTTTCCCCTCCTTTTCTCTTCGCTCCGCCGCAGAAACTCAAATACCGTATTATCCATCACATCATGACATCCACTATACGGATATGAACTCGCATCCCCTGGTGGATAATCATCCAGGGCTGGCTAGACACTATGGAGGGTCGAGTTCTCAGCATTGGTAATTGGCTGTGCGAGTGCAGTACTATATCCATCCAATCAAGACAAAACGTTAGGAAACTCCCATAAAAAGAAAAGGGCGAAAAAAAAAGTAAAAAGGAGGGGGAGAGAAGAAGAAAACCCACTTCTTAACCACATTTTTATTCCCGTACTCTTCACGATAAAGCCTCAAGAACGCCGCGAGAGTCTTCGAGTCCTGGAACACCAACCAGAGCTCCTGGTACGTGTTCGAAGCCCTGCCCGTGCTCTCCACCTTGACGAGCGAGTCCGGCTGATTATAGCTGAGTCTGTGCATCAGGCTGGGGATGATGACCCATTCGTCGTTGTGGTGCACATAAGTTCGGCCATTGTGCGGCACAAATTTGGTCGTGTTGCTGAATATCGGCGCGTACAGCTGGAGCTTCATGCTAGGTGTATCTAGGGAAGGTCTCCACGTGCTCCAAGGGCCTGCTGAGCCCACTGCTCTGGCCTGGATGGAACGCAGCGGGAATTTCATTTGGGTTAGAGGTTTGGGTTGGCGCAACCCTGCTGCTTCGCTTGCTGTGCTTGCTTGTTGGGAGGCCTTGGGCGTCACGGATGGAGATGGTATAGATACGGATCGAGCGGAGGCATCAGTGGGCGTGGAGGGCTCCGGGCGTGTTTGGTTTAGAGTTGCGTTGCGTTGAGATTGTATGGCTTTTTGGCGTTTACTGGTCGGGTTGGAAGTCGGGCTTCTTCTCACAGTGCGAAATGAGCCGGAACTCTCGGGACTCAGTTTGTGCTTCTTCTTGCTCTGAATGGCATTGTCATTGGAGTCTGCGATGGAATATGGGGTAGAGCTGGGTGCTCGCCGACTCTGCTCCTGAAATAGATTGAAGACCTCCTCTTTAGCCTTCACATCCTCGGCATTTCTCTGGTTTTGAAGTACCATCTTCTTATCAGCCCACTCTTCCTCAAGTTCTGTCTCCTTGCCTCTATACTTATCGTCGATCATCGTCACTGCAGCATCGTCGGTCTCAGCGATCCTGCGAAGTCTTTCCTTCCTAGCCTCTTCTCGCTCATCCAACTCTTCAGCGTGTTTGTCCAGAAGCTCTTGAAGCTCTTTCGTATGTTTTGCTTTCAATGCGTCATACTTCTCTGATTCCTCTTGTTCCGTCTCCTTGGCTCGCGTTGCGAAAACTTCTCCACAGGTCTCAATCTCCACTTTCCTCGTCTGGGAAAGGCTATCCATTGCCTTGTCCCTCGCCGCTGTGAAATCGACATCCTCTTGCTCGCGTCGAGAATGCGTCTCTCTCCATTTCTGCTCCAACTGCTGGTAACTTGACAGGTGATCCATCATGAACTGCAAAGTAGGAGATTAGTAGAGTTTCAATTCACGAGAAACCTCCAACAACTTACAGCTTCACTGTCTCAAAATTTTCGCCGTCATAAGTTGTAGAAAAGAGGTCGAGCCTGAAAGCAGGAACAAACGTGTTTAATGTCGCTTGAAATAAAAATGAGCTAACATCGGCAAATTCGCTATTCAGCCTTACGACCTGTCCGAGTATTTGCGTATATTTTGAGAGGGACAATGCTTAAATTGAAGACTAAGGCTCGAGTATAGATGTAGGAAGTCATCTGCTTTGATTATCCGGGAAGGAGCAGGAAATGCACTTGTACCTGAATCTGTACCCTCAATCTTCACAGCTACAATGAAATAATAAAATATCCATCAACATAGGCGCAATATTTTGAAAATGCACGATGGACATGTATAATGAAACACCGTCTTTTTCTTGCTCAAAGAAATCCGTGCAAGCAATGTGAACAGGTAAACCCACCATCTTGGCAGATCTTACAGCAATAGACATAAAAGATCACGGATGGAATACAGTAGTATTGCCTATATATTTGCCAACTCAAAAAAAATCTGACAAATGAGACCCTCATCGGGCATAAACCAGGCGACGCAGATATTCCTCCTTCAGCCCTCCAACTTCCAAATGACACTCTCGGGAGCTCCGCATGAAACGCTTTGAAAGTAAGATGCAGTCAATTAATACAGATGCGCCCTATACTCCATTCATGGCCCTTTCATGGAACAAAAAACCCTCGCGACACCTGAGAATTTAAAAATTGAGAGGGGGGGGGGTTCGATATGTTCAAAGGAAGACTCCAACCCATCTATCTTTATTCTTAACATCGGATTTGCAGCCATCCACCACGCACATAAGAACCTTCTTAGTTGTTCTTCCTTCTGTATTAGTTTCTTGACGAAATGAGGTAGTCGGCTCAGAGTTTAGGAGTGGCATTCGATTTTGGTAGCAGCGGTTGCAGAATACCTGTGAAATGATTTAGAAATGAAATATTAGATGTAGATAATAGCTCACATGTCCGCATTCCTTCACAACCCAAAAAGGATGTTCCTCTCTGTCTCTCCTGGTTGGCGCTCTGCCACCCCTCTTCTTCACCATTGGTGCCTCATCCTTATTGTGTATTAACTCCTCCTCACAGCTCGGGCAAATGACAACATCATTCTCCGTAGGCGACCGTGTAAACCCAGTTTGAGCAGCGGGAGGTGCAAGATGATCCGGTTGCCGTGGTTCAAATGCATTAACCTGATAGTCCAGATCAGGCATCACCTGAGGAAGCCCCACATGGAAAATGTTATGGTGATGGCCTCTGCCATGGGGATCGTGAACTATCCGGACGCCAGAATTCAGGGAACCTACTTGTGCTTGGCCTGGACGAGAGCCACCCATATTTCCGAAGAAGGCAATCACTTGATGAGGTAACGATTGTCGGGCTCGGGGTGGAGGAGATCTCGGGGGTACAAAGAGGCCGGGCGACTCGTTTCGATGAACCACTCGAGATGGAGCGAACCCGATTCGATCTATATGGTGGTGAGGAGGGGGTATGGGTCGTTGCTCGACGGGTTGGGAGTGTATGATAGAAATCTCCGCCTCAGCATCGTCTGTAAGATCAATAACATCTAATGTTTGTGCATTACGTCGTCTAGCTGCTGCTAGTTCTTCGCCGTCTTCCGTTAGATCGATTATAGTTTGGGAGGTACGATGCTCTAAGCGTGGCCTCTGCTGAGAGTGAGCTCGTTCGGGCATGTTTGAAGGTGATCGATGGAGCCGTTGTTGTATCGGTATATTATGGGGGTGGGATGTGCGTCGTCTATCAGAGAAGGAAGATTGAAGTTCGATGGAAGGAGCGCGGGGCAGGAGTTGTGCGTTGCCAAAGCTCGATGTTCGAAACAAAATTGGAGAAGGAGACAGAGCCGCGTGCTGGGACATTTCCGCAAAAGATCTCTGGTATGGGTTAGCTTTTTCAACTGGAGAATGGGGTGGTCCGTTACTTTGGGGCGGCCAGAATGTTGCCATGCATCCATGACAATAACTTCTCGATCTTGGCATTAAAATATAGCCGCTGATCCCGAGAAGTTGATTTCAGAGTGCTGATAGTAGCGGAGACTAGTGTTCGCCCTTGAGGTGCAGTGGCGAATGGACGTTGTAGTATTTACGGGGTGCCGGTCTCGATGTTTGAAGTCGCTCGGCGGATTCTCGCCAATTCCCGCTAGCGCTTGCGCACAAGTTGTTGATGCAACTTATAAATTATAATCAATGATGATTAGATGCGAGAGCCGATACTTTGGAGTAAAGTGAATAACTCCAGAAAGAAAAATCAAAAAGGAAAAATCAAAATAAGCATCGCCAAAATCTTCAAATACCCGCTCATCTTAATCGACCCTAAAGTCTTAAATATTATACTCAAAAGACAAATCATGTTCAACTAAAGCAAGAACGAAGTATATCGCAATGAACATGATCTGGGAGTATTGATCTTCGATTCTTGAGCCTCCATGCCCACTACATCCTATAAATACAACAAATAGCTTTTCTAATTTACTCTTGCAGTAAATAGGCCCATTCTCGAATGACCAAACTCCATATTTCCGAACTCATGCTCATACTTTCCCTAGCACAGTGATTTTTCCATCGCCATTCACCGTAACTAAGCTGCTTGCCTCTGTACCCCATGCAACAGCAGTAGCTGGTACGGCAAGACTGATTAAGTCCGACCATGACTTGGAGCTCTTAGAATAATGGCTGATGGTAAGGCCATTTGGTCCAGAAGCTGCCAGATACTGCCCTGTATAGTCCCATCGAATACAGTCAACTTGACCTCCAATTTCTAGTATTTTTGCCTCCGCAGCTTTTCCTTCCTTTCGAATGTCAAAAATGGTTATGCTGTTTGAGCCCTTGGCCACAGCTGCAAACCAGATACCATTCTCAGAAAAGACGACATCTTGTACTGGTCCTCCTAACTCGAAAATTACACTAGCACTTTCACCAGTTTTGACATGGAAGAGCTTAATTTGACCATCTGCTCCACCAGCAGCAAAGAGATGGCCATCAGGATGGAAAGCCGCAGTGGTAAGTTCTATAATCATCAGTTGAGGCTCGATAGATAAGGAGAGAAACCATACCCGAATCTGTATAAACTTGAGTGACTGCTTTTTGGCCCGGTAAATCGTAGAATACAAAACTCTTATCCACACCCACTGATGCCAGGATCTCTCCACTTGGGTGCAATGCAAGCGCATTTGCAGCTCCTGCGTGGGAGGTGAAGTTAACGTTGCTGCTCCCGAACACCCTAACAGCCCCTGAAACAGTGGATAGTACTGGTTCATTTCCATACCAGACCGCATCGGTGACCGCACTCTCATTTTTGAAAGTTTGCAATAATTTCTGTGCTGAGATACCATAAAGTCCGGCAACACCATCAGAGCCACCTACGATTGCTAAGTCACCCGTACTATCCACAGCCAATGACTTGCAGCCAGGGCAAAGGGGTTCTGAAGCAGAAACCACATTGAACTCTGAAATGGTAGTCGAAACAGCCCAACCCTTTGGGATAGGACGTTTTCGACGGCTTTTGGAAAGACTGTTCTCAATTAGTAGCCAGCTCAAACATCAGAAAGAACCCTTCTTACCTCTCCTGTGTGGCATCGACTTTTGCTGCAAGCTCCTCTGGTAGACCCTGACTATCTACTTGCATAGCATTTCCATTGCCAACACCTCCGGCACTTATTGTCACTTTGGACAGCGCATCTCTCGCCTCATCGCGTTCCTTCGTAAGACGAGTAATGACTCTAACAGCGGCATCATGTTGATACAACGCCGTGGCCAATTCTTGTCTCGTTTGGTGTAATTGTTGTCTTATGGTAAATGACTCCAGTGCAAGAGCATCCCATTCATTTTGGAACGTGGAGAGGAGCGCAGGGATCGAGGTGAGGGTAGGAGGTCGCGGAGCAACTATTCGCGACGATTTAAGGTCGATCAGGTCTGTGGTTTCGAGTTCCTCCCCATTAACTGGATCTTTATGGTTCTCAGAAATATATGCCTCAATCAATCGTTTTTCATACACATTGCCTGGTTTTGTCAGTTCAGTCTTGTAGTCTTGAAGTTTAGGATAGTTTACCTGATTTTGACGAAGCAACAGGGTGCTGTGGCACTTCTCCAGAAACTATTTGAGAGTCAGTCACGTATCCAGAAATCAAGTAGCATGCATAGAAGAGCTTACTTGAGCACAACATCTTAATTTACGTTGATGTTGAGGAATAATTGCTTGGGCGCATCAGGCTGTACAAAGTTTCGATTTCTCAATCGCGGTCGCGGAAACTTTGGCGCTAGTAATATTCGGGACTAGGGGGTATCTTCAAGATGTTGGCCTTGTCTTCTTGTGCGAGTAACGTCTAACTTAGGATTCACCAGATTAAGAAATATTAAACCAAGTACTTAGCTTCAAGTATACTACTATAAGATGTCGGATTTTGAACTCCCCCCAATCGAGAGTGTGCCAACTCTATCGACCACCGAAAGAGCAGCAATTCTCGATTCACTCTTCGAGCCTTGCACGTCTCTCCACACCCTCTCAGTTGAGCTATTGCATACCGAGACCTTTGAATCCTACGATGATATGATAGCAAGCATCGGAGTCCAACTGCAATATTTGGCAGAGAGTCCTTCTACAAGTGATACGGAATGGCTTGATACAATACTGGCGGTCCATCCTAGGCTTGGAGAGAAGAAAGTAGAAAGTGTTCAATCACAGGCTGAGCAGGCTCAGCTGAATACTGGAGGCGAAGCTGCCGCTATTCTGTTACAAAGGTTGAATGAAGAATATGAGAAGACTTTTCCTGGACTTCGCTACGTGTATGAACGAAACTTCTGAAGTTATCTGGGGATGCTGACCTAGTGGCAGTGTTTTCGTGAATGGTAGATCAAGGCCTGTTATCATAGACAATATGCGTGATCGGATAGCTAGAGGAGATATTGGCCTTGAGAGGACCGAAGCTATCAAGGTAAGAGGTTATGAGACATTACAATGTCCAAAGCTAACTTGAGTAATTGCAAGGCAATGTGTGAGATTGCAGCCGATCGAGCATTTAAGAAATTAAACAAAATATAAATATGCGCCACTATGCATTACAGACATATCCAGAATTATCCATGCATTCAAACGCCGAACTCATGCAACCATGTTGACCCCTGACCTTTTTATTGACCCCCGAGATGCACAAAATAACTATCTCCTTGCCTTTCCTTCTCTCTTAATATCTCAACAATTTCTTGCTCTGGTGGAGCTGGCGGTGTATCCGGTAGATCCTGCTGTGAGATACCATCAAGCGCATCGAGGTATTCGTAGTCATCCCCGTCACCAGACAACGGATTCATGACATTAAAATCACTGTACAACACCTCGGACTTCTCAGCACAATGCTCATGATCAAAGAGTCCGTCCTCTAAATCCAAGGCATCGTAGTTCGACAGACCTAATGGCGACGGCGGTAAAGGCATCTCATGATACCTGGGCTTGTGAACGACGATCTCTCGTAAAGCCCTTGTCCCTCTATTATCATGCTGTCGACGCATGAAATCCTTTGCAGCATCCATTCGGATTCTGACACGATTCATGATCGCCGCCTTCCTGAGTACATTCCGACCCAGGGCTTTATTATTCTTTCCCCAGAAGACAATTTTGGACACCCCGCGATTGGCAATGTTCGTAGCCGGTTGAGAGAATGGTCTGCTAAGCCTGGACGTAATAAGATTTAGGCGTAATCTTCTTTTTTTCCTCCCTTCGTTTCCATCCCCATCTACATCTGACAGGGCTCTCCTCCTCTTCAGCTGCCTATTTCTAGAACAAGGAACCGTACTCGGACACTCGAATGAGAACTTCAGAGCCGGATTTGCAGAAAATGTAAATGTGAAAGAATCCTGCACGATATCTTTCTCGTAATAGATGTGAACCATGCTCACGTGGAAGTGTGGTTGGATTTGGAACAATGGAAGACCGGGTGGAACGGTTAAATAGGAGTCTTCATCTCCTCGACGAAGCACAGGACTTGTGTACACTCGCTCATTGGTGCTCGCTCTTCCAACTTTGTTCAGCGACTCTGCCACTCAGTTTCCGTATAAACACAGTATCATAAATGTGCGAGTCTGATGGGGAGAAGAGGAGAACAGACCCACGACTTCTGCTTATAACCCCAATCTCGCTCTACCCAATCCCACGGCCAGGCAACCGCAAATGTGCTAAGTCGTCCCCAAAACACATGCGTACCACGCTCCCCAGGACCATGGATTTTTTAATTGCGGGGAAGTAACACACTGCGCAATCCAATCGCATCCTTTAACCTCCCTGTCAATGCCGATCACGAGGTCTCCGCACTTACAGGCCTGGATCTTACTTTAGGTAAGGCTTGCTATCTCACCAATAGTCAGACGTATAAGATGCCAAGAAGGAATGGGACTAGACTGCATTGAGGCATTTTTGCTTTTCTGACAGAATTTTCCGTCGTGTTGGATGGAGGCTGACAAGCCTGGAAATAATAAGAGAGTGGCGCTAGCAATCACGAATGAGAAATTTGGATTTGGAGGAGTTTTTCCCGCTCCCAGTTTTCGGTGCTGGCTGTAAATGGATATCTTTGCTTTATTGAGGCGGCCTTGAAATATCTGTTTTGCCATGAGACTTCAGCAGATGGGAGACAAGAGGAAGGTAACTTGGCCGCTTACCATTTTCTCACTGCGTTCTCACTGCTCACGGCTGAGGCATTTATTCAGTCATTTTCTGCTGGAAGCTCCAACACGGAAGTTTACCGGTGGTGAGGTAAGATGGTGCACTTCTCGCCTGTACTTTTTGGCCACAGAGAGAGGCGTATTTTGATCATTTCCCCAGTGTCTTGGATTCCATTGGGCATTAACAAGTCGTCTTACTAATTGCCACTGGAAAAGACCGCGTGTGGACATTCCCAATCGAGATTTTTTTAATTCATTCCTAGACACTAATAGTCTTGAAAACATTAAACGCCTCACCAGTACTGATTAGACAGCCAGGTATTTGGGGGTGCCAATGCGTTTCCTTAACCTTCTCCATATAGTGAACGAATAACAACTGCGGCGGAACTTCCGTCACACCACCCGTATCCCTACTTTCCTCATCGTCCAATTCGACTGCTAGATCCCATAAAGTTAACGTATCATCGCCAGCTGCAACTGCAACAATACTATCGTCTGTAGGATGCCATTCCACGCTCGTGATCTGTTCCTTGTGGAAATTGAAACTCGCTACCGGTGTAGGCTTGCCAGGCGTAGATGAACTGTTCGGTTTCCACTGTCGTAAATCCCACACTGCCCATACGCCATCGTCCGCTCCCGAAGCCAGGAGATGGCTCGTCTGACGAGACCAAGACATTACATTTACATCAGTGTCACTGATTTGAACGCTTAGTGCGGCTGTCCTACTCTTACTGCGAACATCCCAGACCTTGATCGTCCCATCGCTAGATGCAGAAGCGAATACATTTTTCTCCGAAGGACTCCACTGCAGCTCCTCAATGCTTCCAGTGTGGCCTGTAAGAGGTCTAGAATCAACCGCCCATCCTTCTCCTGCTGTCCGAGTGGTGACAAATATGTTCCCATCATTATCTCCGGTTACAAGCTTGCCAGTTGAAATGAGCGGTGACCAATCCACTGCATAGCCTTCCGATTTATGCATTCGGAGTGTGGAGAGTGGTTTATTTTGTTGTGGGGTAATGATTGTACCAGGGGTATCGAAGGAAGACAAATGTGGGGTAACGTCGTGTATGAGAACGTGGCCCACCTCCAACATCGAAGCTGTCAAAGTCGTAGGGGGTCTAGAAGAATCTGAAGCCGGTGTTTGATGCGCCCTTATTCGATTCGTAGTAGAAGTTAAAGGTATTGAGGTCGATTCGAGAATCGGATCCGCGAATTCATCGTCGTCATCATCCTCGTCCGACGAGTCCTCCTCTTGATCCTTCTCCATTCTACTAAGTCCACTAAACTTCATAATCATCAATTGATTTTCCTTTTCTCGTTTGCTATCCGCTTGAGTTCCTGCCACTGCATACATCGTAGCAGGATATGTTTTCCTATCATCGCCCAACCCATCTTTAACAATATCAAAGGACAGGCAAGGCCATGGTGTACTCAAAGTATGTAACATTTCGTAAGTCGAGAGATCTGGTGATAAAGTCTGGCCGGGTTCGAGTTTATTTCTGCCAACTATGAAGGTTTGCTGGTCCACATCCATAGCACCACCTATTTAAAAGTCAGCAAAATATACCCATAGTCCATAATCCATAATCAGTTCGGAGACTACATACTAGCTTTCTCCTCCGCCTCCCTCTCAGCATCCGGTCTTCCATCAACCCCAGCCTCCAGAATCTCATCCTCACTCTCATATTCATCCTCAAACTCGTCCTCAAACTCCCCCACCTCATCCTCCAAATCTATTTTCTCAGGTCTCTCGCCACCCTTCAGCGGCGTGGCCCCATTTTCGTAATCTTCAGCTGCGCGCTTCGACATAATTGTCCTCTTCCCTATATTTCTCCTATAAGGTCGAAATCCAAGAAAATTGTTCGTGTTGTTTCTTATCGGGAATCCCGTCGCAAAAGAAATCTTGAACTTTTTTTCTTAGCGTTGCCGAAATTTAACCGAAGGAGTTCCAACTTCGACTGCAAGCTTTTGAGACCGCGATATCTTTTTGCATGTAGCTCCAAAATGCTGTATGAGCTCATCGCAGTCGTAAGTTATTCTACATTATCTCTATGATCGGGTATTATCTAACTGTCTCAGGTCCGACCCGGCAACGGCAACCTCGCCGAGGTGAAAGAGTATGATTCCGTCTACCTTGTTTCTCAACCCATCCCATCTATCACTTACTGACACCATCCAGAATCGCCCGCACAGCAGGCTTATTAGTCCTCCGATCTGGCGGCACCATACGTGGAATCAGGAACTGGGGGGTTTTCGCTCTCCCAAAACAAACGCGGAAACATCAGGCAAAATATACGGATGGCCATTATTTCGTCATGAGATTCGATTCAAGTAGTCAGACACAGGATATGGTCAGGAAGACGTTGGGCTTGGATCCGAGAATGATAAAGTTCAGTTCGGTGAAGTTGGGGGATGGCACGTTGGAGGAGCTGTCAAAGATTGGGGGAGAGATTCCTTGGGCGACGAGGGAACAGTCTTGATTATCTGCTGGATGAGAGTGTATTATAGGGCATTGCATGGCAAGTGGAATTCAAATTGGGGAATCGTATTCTCTCAAGATAGTGCTACATTTAAAGAGGGTATCTCTGTAAGGAGAAAGTATCATAATGCGTGCTATGTAATCTAAACCCAAACGAGGACGCCGTCTTTGTGCGATGCCACGCTTCAGCGACATTAAAAATATATAAGAGAGAAAAATGAGTATGTCTCCTAATCAGTATCCATGGTCTCTGGTAGGATCCCTCTCGCTTCCTTCGCATAAGCAACAAATTCATCAATAACGCCGGGCCATGCACCATCTTCGCTCCAGAAACTCAATGTCTCATCCGCCATAGTCTTCTGAAAGAACTCAAAAGTTTGGTTCCACATATCCTTGTTGACACTCTTCTTCCAATTTTTGCCCAGAAACGTAATCCACAAATTAGCCCAGTCCGTGGAACCAGTTATCCAGCTTGGTCCCGGAGGGCTGAAGAGTAACTGCCAGTAGACGCAAGCATTTTCAAGTGGTAAAGCTTTCTGTCCTTTCTCCTTCGAGCAGATAAAAGTATGTCTGTAGACCCGTTTGAACAATACCATATCGGAAGAGAGCCTTTTGATTTGGCCACTGATATAAGCCTTTTGCTTCGCAATCGTATCTGCACTACAGCGCTCATTAGCTATGGTTCTGAATAAAAGACGGCCTAGCGTACCCAACGACCTTCCACCCGTCAATGAACCCCATCTTTGTCATTTCGCCTAATGCTGGTGCTTGAACTATTTCCAAGGCGACCATAGATTCCGCATTCTCCAGGTTCACTCCTAGTTCCACAAGATAACGCATCGTACCATCAACGCTAACACTGTCGGCTTCATCTGTCTTAGGATCTGGTTTGGAAACAGATTAGCATCCATTCATAGTTATCTTTCTAGGAAATCAAACTTACCTCTATATTTTTCGAAAAGCTTTGCTAAAGCATCCTTCTCCTTTGCGAGTGGCGAAGCACCTGCTGGAACAGCTCCAGTTGCGGCGAAATAGCTATTTGTCAATCTATTAGCATTTGTCACCGCATTGGCTTTAAAATTGGGTTTGATGGTTTTCGGCATGGTCGTAGAATCTTTCAATAAGACCCGTCTCCCCGTAAGTACATCGTCCGGATACGTGATTCCAGGCAGCGGAGTTGGAGGCATAGTGCTATTTAGCTATATTCTACCAAAGAGTACGAAATCGGAAGTTTCGACCTCGTGTTTTCCAGACCCCGTGAGATTGGAATAGATCAGACTGGGCACAAAACCCTCGAAACCTTTGGATACTTTATGGTATACCCCGAGTTGAGGGCCACCTCTGATAACAATGCGATATATTGATGGAATTCTCTCAATTTCCGATGCTCCTGGCTCTGACCACAAGAGCGACCTCGTCGTGTATGGTCGCTGAGATGAGAGCCAGCGCTATCAGATCAATTATCGCAGAGCAGACTTTAAGCAAACTCGTGTATTATCCTCTCATCGTTGTGTTGACTTTGCCGAGCTATCTTCCAGTATCTTGCGATTTCCTCCACCAGAGTATCAACATGGACACCGCAGAGATACTTCGTTTTGAGGATTTGATCGGTAAACGATAGGATCGAAGGTATCCTCATCCATAACCAGTAAATTTGTACAAAGGCCCGCCCACTGGTAAATGTAATGATTTAGGAAATGCGAGCTTACCTATCACAAGCCTGTTCGAGTTTCCAACCAGCAGCTTTGAGGTACTGTGGAGAAAGAACTGTCAGCGGGGTGCTCTTCCTCGACCTGGCCCTAAGGTAAAGATGACTTACTCGAGCTGCATTTCGTTCCGGTATGCCTGAGATGGCCATGAACTGTGATATCAAAGCACGCTGAGAGCTGTTGGGAGGCATTTTGTCGTTTTCCTGCAGATTTGTAGCTGTGACCAAAAGAATCAAGTTGATCGTGAAGTCACCAAAGGAGACCAGGAACGTCGCGATCTAGAGCTTATCACAAGCGAGGTGCGGGACAAATTTGCGCCTGAATTCATGCCTGGAATAACAAGATAAAAGGGGGGGGAATCGGCCGGAAATTTACTATGAGAGATGGACTACTTATGATAGAAGCCTGGACACCAATCTCATCGGACAAGCAGGCGGGGAAATCCACCAGCACATATAATTATAAGTGAATCATATCGTATTAATTCCCACCTAGCTGAGTTATTATCTATACAACGGTACCTTTGCATTAGAGCTGCATGGGTGTCGAATCCTAGGTGGAGATAGAGAAGGTATAGCAAGTGAAATCCCCAAGCCCTATGCATCCTTGAATATCTTACTCCCCTATTGGCATACTCTCGAGCTCCTCATGCAACTGTTTCCAGTTGTCTGCCTGGAGTTCAGAGTATTTTACACGCTCCTGTGCCCAATCTTGATTCCATCGACTAACATAGTACTGCGATTGCTGGAAGTAAACGAGCTCATCTCGTATGCATTCCTTAATGAATACCCCTCGTGCATGCTGGGCAACAATAGATTCCTTGTCCTATGTGTTTTTAGCAGGTGTCATCTTTAGTAAAATGGATCGGAGTATTCGAGCCCATTCACGCGCATAATTCTTACCTTAATAATAGCTTCAGTAACCTTTTCCACCTCTCCTGGCTTGATTAACCCCTCTGGTTTTGCACGTATGCCCTCAAGTTTTGTCTCGTTACTCTGAATGCGTCGTTCTAGATATGGAATGTTATCCTTGTCATAACGGTCTCGACGATCGAACATATCTCTCATGCTAACTAAGGCATCCCGCTGTCTCTTGAGATCCTCCAATATACCCTCATCCCAAGCCCGGGCTTCGTCTTCCAAAAGGCTCTGGCTGTTGGACAAATGTTTAGCTGTAGAATTCAGTCCTTCGTTAAGAAGAGGAACGTCATTTGTATCGGTAGCATAGGTATCTTGGGATGCATCTGTCAACGCTTGTAACGAAAGAGAGATTCTCAAATGGTCCGCTGCCAGTCCTTCATTGCGTTTTGCTAATCTGTCGGTCAAATTGCATAGAGCAATGTAATATTCCGCGGAGCGACGAACACCAGATCGAGTGGTCTCGAAAAGTTCATTTAAGGTAGGCGAGAGAGAATCTTCAAGTCCAGGGGGTAATGGCTTGCCGACGAATTCTTCTTGGACGGAGTAGGTAGCCTGCTTGCGCCATACCGCAAGCTCCTGATGCTAATTAGCGTGTACTTAGCAACAATACACGTAATTTTATAGAATATTTGTGATCGGCGCATTTGAAATGCGTGCTAAGGTTATAAGTGTAAGAATTCTAAATCAAACTTACAGTAGGCACCGTGAGAAACATTATAACCAATTGTTCCTGACTCAACACTGGATGTCTGACGAGCGCATTTGAGAAACGAGCGAGTCCTCTCCTACGTTTTTCGATGAACGTGCTATCGGCTGCCAGATGATTGCCATTTACTACATTGTATTAGCATTGACCAAGGAGTCATCTCAATGAACTTGCCTCCTACCCTCTTGGGTGGCAGAAGTGGCAGTTGCCGGAAAGGAAATCGTTTTTGGAGGCAGTCAAGCAACCAAACAAAGTCGCTATATCTCCGTATAACCTTGCTTCCTCGACGAGGACTCGTTACTTGATAGTTGTGGTGTTGAAACATAAACATTCCTTCTTTATCTGGTAATAATGTGACCGTCAACAATTCCTCCCCGCCGCTACTTGTTGTACGTCCACCCCCAAAAGATCGACCCGGTGCGCTCGGGGCTGGACGATCTCCATCACTTCCTGATCCAGGGAATCCTTCACCGCCAGCTGTCGGTCCAGTTGAGCTGCTAAAAGGAGGATTCGAGACTCCGTCATAAGAACCCCAAACACCAGCTGTGGGTGGCGTCGGTGCAGCCGATGGTTCATTCGAAGTTCCATTAGTTCCCGATGAATTAGTGGTAAAGTTACTTGTGGTCCTCACAGGTTCACTAGCCCCATCGATAATTATCCTTGATGTCCCATTTGATTTATTAGAATCATGGTTATGATTTCTGTGCATGGCTGGGCTCCCCCATGGGTCTGCCTCTGGGAATTCGAGCGAGTCTTTTCTCATTCTGCGAGATTTCGGAGGTGACACAGAAGCTGGCGCCTCTAGTGCTGTGTCTTGAGGTGTTATCGGACGTTGGGGAGGTTTTGCTGCGAGTTCATTGATAGGAGGAATTGCATTCGAGGTTGTGATAAGATTATGAAGACTGGGCTCAGGTAGATCTACATCAATCAGCCCAATTGTTTATCATTGTGAAGTGAAACACTGACTTCGTCGTCTCTCATCCACGCCATCAAGAGTAACATCTTCATGCTCTTGTGCCAGTCCAATCAATGCAAGCAAGACATTAAACTCGTTCCTCCCCAAATCAGTATTTGGATGAATAATACTTGATATACGGTTTCGATCTTCAGCGCGAAGATTACCAGCATTCAGAACCTTTGTTACTCCCTCAGCACTTATTTTCCCGCCAACATTATTCCCATCCTTTAAGGTGTTATCGAATATATCGATATAACTATCCGGTACGCCTGTCGCCGGGAGCAAACTCTTAATCAATTCGCCTCGAACTGCCTTCTTTAGGGTAGGCATTCCCCAGGGCGATGAGCCTGGGGTATCGTCATCACCTGCAAACAAGGACGACTTAGATCCTGGAGCTTCTGCAACGTCGTCGTCGTCGAATAACGAGTTGCGGGACTTGGAGTTGGCAGCTACCGGCGCGGGCTCGTCTGGAGAGGATCCGAATAACGACATTATGAACAAGAATATAAAACAAGACTACAGCTGTATCAAATAGAAACAAGAAGATATCAGCAAAGGCTGCCAGTTTTGTTTTGTTTCTGTTACGGGTACAAGTCTGGAGATCGAGCTTGCTCAACCGGGCGCTAGCTTCACTACCCCTGTCTCAACGCGGCAAACGAAGCCTTGTGGTAACTCGAAAAGCAACTACTATATTTTTAATACCAAAGCCCTAGGATAGCATCACAGACTCACTCTGCATACCTATCTCCTGTCAACTTTCCCCTGCACTAAGATTCCTGATATTCATTACATACAGTCTTTTATCAGCCGCTTGCCACGCTCATACTGTACGACACACATATAAACTTGCCACCACTGCCCATTCTCTATCTACAACTGAAAGTAGGAACCAAATCTTGATTCGTGAAATCTGATATCAATCCTAACTCCTATGCTTACAAAGCGGTTTATAGACATGTGATACAAAACCACCCACAGCTTCTACCACAGCTTATTATCCCCGACCGCTGGTCCACCCCCAGTCTTCTTCGCCTTCTTTCTCATCTTTCCAGTTCCCGGAGTCTTGAAGAACAAACTGGGTCCATGACCCTCCTCAACCAAATGGCTCAAATAACCCCTATGAGCCGGGTCTCTATAATATTCCATGTCCTTTCGACTCGTTGGATCAGGTAGACGATAGGAAAATGGTTTGGCGGTCGCTGCGACGGCATCGAGGATTGAGGACGGTGTAGTAGCTATAGGACTCATAGCCAAAGGAGTGAAACTCGATTCCGACTCGCCCTTCAGAAGTCTCTTGATGGATTGTTTGGTATAATATCTCGTTGTGACTTTCCCTCCCACAGCCTCAATGGCTTCAATAGCTGTAGCAGATGCGCGGGAGACGAGAATATTGATTGGTGTCTTGAGAGCTTCTTTCCCTCTAGCCAGAAGTTTAACACCATCCTTGATCCCATGCAAGCATCTTGATTCGGCCAGTTCCTTCAAGGTAATTGGGCGTGTAGGATCAAGGCGGCCTTGGTCAATCCATTGTTGTATTCGATCAAGATTTATAGGAGACATTTCAACTGAGAAACTATTATCGAATGTTAGCATCAATCTCTGGGGAATCGTGGGGAGTATTCCTACAGATTTTCAAACCCTCTTTTACTATGAACAATATCCTGTGGCGTTTGACCACCCTGAAACCTAGCTGGAACCTTTCCATGCTGTTTCTGACCCTTATGACCACGTCCGGATGTTTTCCCCTTTCCTGACGATGGACCTCTACCTCTCCGTATGCGATGGCTGTAAGCTCCTGGGTTGTCTGATAGAGAACCCAAAATCGAGGCATTTCGAGCTTGCATGAATGGTAGTAAAAACAATGCTAAAGACTTGAAAGGGCCAGACGCCCCACAGCCATATGCCGAGAGCGCTGGTAATCGAGGTGGCATATTGCTGGAGTTGATTTGTTGTTGTTGAAGTTTCCTCAACTTTCCTTTCCAAAGTGTCGTGCCGCTGTAATCAAATTTTGGTTGCCGCTTTTAAGCGACCGCTCGTTTGGAAACTGCGAAATTCAAGACCGGATTTTCCAAAAGAAAAAATTCCAATAAAAGTAGATTAGTTATCGTGCAGACTTCATTCCATCTTGATTGTATATATTGATCATTAACCATTCTCTCCACTTTAATGTCTACAATTTTGAGAAGACCGTCTACGTCCCAACTCGGTTGGCTTGTACGACGGTTCAAGGGTCTCATCTCCTTCTACGATGCGGGGCTTTCACAATGGTATTTTGGCTTCATCAATCTTTCTACACTTTATAACTCTGATCATAATGTGGCAATCAACAAGATCCATACTCCCAGGTTAGATATAAGCTTCTCCCTTTTTTTTTCTCTCTTCTAACGCGAAGATAGTTTTCTCAAATATAGGATGGCGAAAAAGACTTTGATCTTCTAGATACTGCAGGTATCGGTGGTCAGTATCCTATATCTGGGCTGATGAAGGAAGCTGATAAATCATGGACAGCCCATGAGCAAGATGTTTCGAGGACGTTCAAGGAGGTGGTAGCCAAATAAAGGAGAAGATATAGGAAACATCCCCCTCCTGGATTTCAAGACTGGTATAAATTTTCGAGAGAGAGAGATATCCATAATATCGATGATTTTTGACAGATCATGAGCGATCTACGACCTTTCTGGGCAGTGCAACCAGCCATTATACGATCCTATGCTGCACATCTGAGCGAAAGGGATGATGGAATCTCGGGCGTTCATATCCGGAATGGGCAGGTTTGGAAATTGACAAATCCAGGCTGGAGAGTGGAAGTTTTAGCATCTAGAGGGTTAAAACTTTTATCAAATATCTCCCTTGACATGGGTACTACCATGAACAGCTTCGACCAGCCTCGTGTAATAGTTCCTTTTCAAGAGATTCAGGTTCTTCTAGCAACCGAGTGATCAAAGACCAAGTGCACGCAGAAACTCGAAATGGGTGGACAAGAAATATGACGAGTTACCTCATGGAAAATAATACCGCTCCGTTGATCACAGATGCTCAATGGTTTCCAGCCCCTAGAGAGCAATATATAAGAATCGCAAGTTTAGGATGCCCCCCCGAATCTCCAGTGGGAGGCGACGGGTCTTCAGATTTTGAAGCGGAGGCTCGGTATAAAAGTCTTCAAGGAGGTTCATCACCAAGTTCAATATTCCTTCACATCTATGCATATTTGGACCCGAGATTCAGGATATGCAAGGGTTTCTATTTGCGAGTAGCACCATTATTGCCAGCAAGATTCTTGTACCGGCATGCAGCGAGTGCAAAACAAGTATCAATAATGATATTCTCTTCCTGGCCAGTATGCCCTCTACAATTGATACTCCCTAATTCATATGATCCGGTATTCGACTACGATTGGTGTGATAAGGAAGACACAATGATCTGGAGGGGTGTCACCTCAGGGAGAACACATACACATACAGCTGATAATTGGAGACATATGCATCGGCAGCGACTCGTGTTTCTCACCAATTCAACAATGACGAACGGAACAAAGGTTCGGATATTGTCTCAGAAGCCATCAAACGATGGATACTTTCAGGGCACCTCTGAAAGTTTCAGCCATTTCCACCCAAGCGAATTTGCCAGCAATTACACGGGTGTTACTTTCACCGAATCATTTACTTGTTATCCAGACTGTACATTCTACGAAGGCGTCTGGACATATAAGATAAGAAGCTAACGACACTGAGCGAACAATTCATGTCGAAATACGTTATAGACATCGATGGGGATTCTTTCTTCGGCCACTGCTACGCCTTTCTCAAGAGTAAGAGTCTAGGTATCAAGAGCACAATCTTTAGGGAGTGGCATGATTCGAGACTTTTTGCTTGGGAACATTCCGTCCCATCTGACAATCGATACGATGAGCTGTACGGTATCCTCACTTATTTCATCGGTCTTGGGGACCCATCGAGTTCTAGTGAGGTTGGGAAACCCATATGCCGAGACATGATGCTGAGGCTCAGGCATTGGCACGGTAAGGTAGAGAGTGGGCCGAGAAGGTGTTAAGAGCGAAGGATCTAGAGGTGAGTCTATGTTGTCGATGTTTGGCTCAGTGTTCGTTGTAGATATAAACATTCAGACTCCTCTTAGGATACGCACGCATCATCGATGGCAATCGTGATAGGATAGGGTACTCAGGAGACGGCAGTGAAATGGACAAATACGATAACAAAAGACTTGGCAATGGATTTCATGGATAACATTTACAGACTAACGACTTATGTTACTTAAGACACGGCGTTGGGATGCTGGCATCTGAACTGTAGTTGTGAAAACATAGCTTTAGGATTTATACTACATAAGCATTATTGTACATACCAAGTAACGAGAATGAACCAAGGATAGCTCAATGCCAGTTCAAACATAAGAAAACATGCTTTTTTCCATACTTCTCCACACCAGTACACTTAAAACAGAGAATGCTAATCCTCCAGCCCCTTCCCAACCCATCCAAAAATCCCGCATAGCAGGCTTTATTCCCGTAGTCCAGCATACGCCGCCGGAAAAAAAGCACGAATCAAACTTTGACAAAGGTAAGACCATGTAGGGTACGTGCCACATTTCCAGTATCTGATATTTTCAAGTCTACATCGATCTGGGCTGAAGGTTTGCCGTTAGAGAATTAGGATCTGGGATGTTGGAATTGTTTTGGAAATACCAAGGGTGCAGGATTTGGAGAGAGGTTTCGAGATGCGGTTACGAGTATTCCTAATCCGCTGATCAACTAGCTGTCCTCGTGCTTCGAAAACTAGAACGCCTTTAGGAGCTTCAGAGCAGAATTTTCGATACGGAAATATACGGATAACCTTCCCAGGACGGGTGATTCCCACGTTCTCCCTTTTATTTCCCTTGGAACCTTTGGATTTTGGAAGAGCTGTGCCTCTACAAACGATGATCTTTTAGCCATTCATTGAGATCCCGTGGTCAGAAACTAGGATGTTAACATAAATTTCCAGCCTCAATCTCTCGTAAGACTTCATATTTGGACACCTGACAACTTGAATGTTTATATGAAAACCAATGGAAGCGAGAAAATGCCTCGTACTTAATCACCAGCTCTAGATATTTTGCCGGGCCTTGAAAAGAATCAAGAGACAAAATCCGACTTCTTAAGCCGATGCAAGAGGCCTTTATTCGAAAACTATAACGAATACAAGGCCGAATCAGATAAGTCAGCATCTTAGGTGCAAGCGAAATTCCTTTTAGAGAACTATAGAGAACTATTGAAGGTTCTCATCTAACTCTGCAGATGGCAGGGCTGAAAATTAGATAGTCTTAAACTTTATAAAGCAAAAAAAACTTTGCCGAGTTGAAACAAAAGTTGTGAAGAAGACCGCATCCGGGGTTGCGCTAGGATTTGGTTTATCTCGTATTAGAAAGTTACTGTGGGCTCCCAGGACATAAGGAAATGATGACGACCACCCCCATTCCAGAACAGACCCTGGATTAGTTCTGGAAACCGCATCGATGCACACATAGGTGGATGATTCTTCGAATAGGGAAGGAATTTTCTGGTGGAGCGTTAAGAACTGGTGGAGGGCTGATCACGCTGATCCGATTAGATGCCTGCATGGCTATGTGGCAACTGCAAACGGAGCCTTTGAGTGGATGCGGCGGTAAAAGAAGGTCGAACGAGGGTCCACCGGACCTTTTGGAGGGGCAGCTCTTGCATGCATGACGTTTATTTCCGCTTGTAGGCGCATGCAGCATGAATCGCGAGAGGATGTACTTGCGCCATGGTGATTAATTATTGAGCTGGCCCTGCCACGATTGGCGTCACTATCTTTGCATCCTTGGTATTCGCCGGTACCTTTCTCCATATTGGTGGCTCGACGGACAATCCGGCACTTCTGTATCCATTGAAAATGTCAGCAGATCCGTTGTCCTCCGTACTCTGGTGGCTTGGTCGGTCTGGTGTAGAGAAGTACAGTACAAGAGATGTTGTATTCGGGTGAACGTCGGACCTCCACGGACCTTTGCGAGCCGTGTGATGGAGGAAAGCGTGGATGGCATAGGGCTCGCTGTCTGGTGGACGATGTAAGGGGTTATCCTAGCCTAGTTATAACGACCAGAAACGAGGTAATCATGCGCTCGTCTCTCCATCCCACCCTTGAAGTTCACATTCATCGCTGGGACGACGAGAGCTCGAGTCCCAAACCTTCAAATCTTGGAGTGGCAAGGGCATTGGGGAAAGAGGCTTATCTATCACGACGGTAGTTCGACAAGACGCACAACTCTGCTCCGGATAAATGATAAATGGTTACTTGAAACCACTTCAGAATTGACCTGGCTCAGCCACATTGTGCGAAGGAAATGTCCGCTCAAGCCGACAAGTCGTGTAGCATCCAGTCTGAGGTGGGCGGTGGCTTGAGCGAAACCTGGGGAAAGACAGGGGTTTCGACGGCGGCGTTGCGTCAATTCTCCCATCATCTTCCTGTGCAAGAAGGGGTGAAGAAGGTCTTCTTGACCTCTCCCTCGATCGTTCCATCACACGCTGTACCGATATTCAATATCCTGAGCTATATCCAACGATTCCGCATTGCATTGCATCGCAGCATACAGCCCACGCACCCCCGGCTAGGCGTATACA
The DNA here is from genome assembly GCA_002276475.2 of Chlorociboria aeruginascens. Classification (NCBI taxonomy): domain Eukaryota; kingdom Fungi; phylum Ascomycota; class Leotiomycetes; order Helotiales; family Chlorociboriaceae; genus Chlorociboria; species Chlorociboria aeruginascens. The sequence continues at coordinate 17,759 of NCSK02000244.1, read as the reverse complement.
TGTGGTTAGTTCCTCTCGCATCCTTCAGACGTGGGATTCATCGCCTGTACCTAGTCTTTGCGTCTCACATGATGCCGCTGGTAAAGGTATTAGCCTGCGCGGGAGCAAACCACCCATAGGAGACAGATGCCGATCATTGTTGACGAGGAGTGGGCATGGATGAAGAGGAAAAATAAATTAAATATGGAAATGCATCGTCGAACGAAAAATATCCATTCATCGATGCTCAGCTAGACTTCGTCTCAGTGAACATTTTCTTCCTCATATAATATTATCCAACTGTGCAAGCCTCGGAAGCTTAGAGCTCCCCGTTCTTCTCGGACCACTCCTGTCGGAGGATCATGAAAAGACTTTTATTCCCCGGATTACTCAATTGTCGTAAAACATGGGTATGAAATTGAAAGAAAGTAAATGGTGTAGATTGCGCAGTTCTTAAATACTTTACTCGATCTAAACCAATCACCGACATCATAATCCAGGGTCTGGGAAATCCCAGTGGGAAATCCCAGAACTATAAAGCGATGATATTGGGATCGAAGTAAGGTTTGGCCTGGAATAGCTCGTCCATTCGGTCAATTTCGAGACCCCTGGATGCGCTTTTTCCGCTGATGCGCTGCCAATGACAAGTTGATAGCAGTATACGGATTGGATGCTCATACTTACGGCCTGTCATATATCCTCTTTCCCAGCCTTGTTCTGCCATCCTCTCTCTGCTGGCAGGTATATTCCCAAACTATTCTCGGGGGGACACCGTTCAGAAGACGGTCGCTTCTGCAGTATATCTTCCCTCTCCGACTCTCTCCGACTTCCAATCATGCTGTATCCGACTTCTCGCATAATATTTTTATTGTTTTTGGGGGTCTTGGTAGGGTATTCGTCGTTCTCCAGGTACCCCTAAGGTTCAACCAGGGGCCGTATAGCTCGATGAAGATAACCGCCGAACACAATCGTAATCTTTAGCGTCTTGCCTTCTCCATCTCCTACTGAGCTATACCCATCGTGGACAAAGGCGCGGCGTAGTATCCCATACAAGCGTCTCAGACATCGAAAGAGCCAATGACCAACCCTGTCGGTATTTGAAGTGCATGCTCGTCTCTCCGGTTCTTGGTCATCAGCGACCCCAGCTCTCTGTGCGTCGTTCGGAACTTGACACTACGAGTACGCCGCCACCCAATTGTGCACGACAGCACTGCGGCCGCTCTCTCGATTCTAGATGATATTGGAATGCGTCCCATGTGTGCCGGTCTAGCTCTGGAGCCAGAACCGTGGAGAGCAATTGCCGCCCTGCGGCGGCGGCGGCGGGGCATCTTGATGCTGGGGGATGCGTTCGAGGGAGAAAGGGGGCTCTGAGACTGCTGCGCGGTCCCGAGTGCTGGACTGAATGCGCTTGCGGACCGGTGGGATTCTCATCCCACCGGCCCACGTGAATGCAACCCTCAGAATGCCCATATGTCATAATGTCGTACTTGGTTGATAATACCGGACAGACGATGCGTCGATGTGCTTGGTGTGTAGATGTGTAGGCTCGGGAGCGACTCGGCTAATCCGCTTACAACGGCGAGAGGTTGCAGCAGCAGCAGCAGCAGCAGCAGCAGCAGGAGCAGCAGGCAAACGCAAGCGGAAAAGGCAAAAAGCCAGCGCCAGGTTCCCTGTGGATGTTTTGCTGCACCAGGCCCTGCACGCCGCAGTAGCAGACCCGCCAAACGCTGGGCCCACCAGCCCACGAGCAATGCCAATAGGCAAGTCCTCACAGCCCAAGCACCCTTCCAGCACCGTACCTCTTACCTTCTGGACAACCTCCGTCCTATGATCTCGTCCGCACCCATCCCCTCTGCCAGGACATCTTCTTCCACCCGGGCGGGCACCATGCGCTGCTGAGACTGATCAAGATCCCGTATAGTATGCCCAACGGCCGCTCGACGTCGTCCGTACTCTCTCCGCCAGCTTCTCTCGTCGACCATGCTGAGCGAGCCCACCGCCCTTCACCCGCAATCCGCCACCATGCCGACCGCAACGTCACTCAAGGCCGCGACGTCGAGTGGTGGGAGCAGTAATAGCGACAAGAGTATGCTTTCCCCCCAATGGCCTTGCTCTCTCAGCAATGGAGACCGCTCGAGATATACCTTCGTTCCCTCTTCACCCCACCCCTACCCCCCACCACCCACCAGACTGCTCACAGCTAATCCGGCCTCATCTCCAGTCACCTTAACAAACGCCAGTTCCAAAGTCAATATCTTCCCCCCGCCAAAGACGGACAAGCCCAGACCTCATATCTGCGCGACGTGTGAAAGGTCGTTTGCTCGCCTGGAGCATCTCAAACGTCATGAGCGGTCACATACCAAAGAGAAGCCGTTCGAATGCCCCGAATGCTCGAGATGTTTTGCGCGCCGCGACCTCTTGCTACGGCACCAGCAGAAACTGCATATGACGACGACTCCTTCAAGACCTCGGAATCGTCGGGAAAGTGCTGCAAGCACCACGGGGAGGGTTCGGAAAGGTTCCGTGGCCAATGCCCATGGACCGGCAGCAATGAGGCCCAGAGCAAATACTATCAGCCACGTCGAGGCCGCTCATATGCAATTAATGGCTGCAGGGAATACTGCCGCCTCCAGAAGTGCAATTGCTCCAGGGCATAGCCGTCACCACAGCATCGTGGGGCTTCCAATGCAGAATGAGTATCCCTTCGGCGGTATGTCTTCAGCCCTCGGACACCGCGGGGGGAGCCACCATGGGCTGCCAAAGCTGGAGACGCATAGCTTCAATAACGCGGACTTTGGAGGTGGCTTGCGTACTGCACCACCAATGGGTGGATTTAATCTCGATTTTGACTTTGAGGGACTACCTTTCGGGTCTGGTTCTGCCACCATAAATCCCAACGCCCTGCATTATAATGATTCCCCACAGTCCATGGCAATCGATTCTGTATCGCCATACCACCAGACCTTTGCAGACATGTCTGCCAGCCAGGTATTAGATGAAAACTTTGATTGGATGTCAGGTTTTGAGCATCAAATGTCGTTCAATGGAGTAAGTGAAAATGCTATAGACGGATCTTCACCATCCGCAATCAGCACCGCGAGTCAAAGTGGCATCAGCGAGGTAATGCTGGATGGGTCGAATAATCCGGCTGCCAATACACCATCAATGTGGCAGCCTTCCATGATGGCGCCCCCTTTAATGACACCCAATCCATTCACCCTGGATTTAGGGACCTCTGGCTTCTCCGATATAATGAATGGGGGGGGCATGTCTCCGCACAGTTTACCCCAGAAGAATATGCACGATCCCTATTTTTCCACGCCACCCCCGTCATTAAGCTCTTTAAGCCCTTCCATGATGCCAGGACTTACAACCCAAGCATTTCATCCACCCGCGAATCTTGGACCCGAGACTCCCCGTTCTATGAGTGGAAGCATGCATTCTTACCCGCCTCTAGCGACAATCACAGATTCTACCCGACAGTCCATTGTAGCTGCTCTCGCTCGATGTACCCCATTCGGAAGTCGGAAATATTCTTTCACTGCCACAAGTTCGCCTCTATCTCCTCATTTTCCTGGTCGGTCCAATAGCGTAAGCGAAGCTGGCCGCGGCCTTCCCAGCACCCAAGATCTGCAGCGATATATCGGAGCGTACATTCGATACTTTCATCCTCACTTACCATTTCTCCACATAGCCACACTTTCATTCGATGTCTCTGCCTCCTCAAATGATGGTCGTTCCAGCTCAATTGGCGGAATTGGCTGCCTCACTCTCTCAATGGCCGCTATAGGGGCTCTGTACGAAACAGAGGTGGCCCAGTCAAAGGAACTTTTCGAATCGTCAAAGAAATTGATTCAGCTCTATCTAGAAGAACGTAGGAAAGCAGATGTCCGAAAGGCAGACCATCGGAAAGCAGGGGTTGATCACGGGGCTAGATTACCGGAAAACTCGGTTCACACACCTGTGTGGCTCGTTCAATCAATGCTACTTAATGTTGTCTATGGCCATAATTGTGGTGACAAGGTTGCTGGTGACATTGCGAGCACTCACTGCGCGGCTTTAGTCAGTCTTGCGCGAGCGGCTGAACTATTAAAACCACAGCTGCCCAGTAACGGACAGCTCCAGCAGGATGTAGAGATGGGTGACGATGACCTGATTTTGGAACAATGGAATAGTGAAGTCAAGGTCGAAATTCCTGATGAACAACAAGAGTGGTATAACTGGAAAGCCATAGAAGAACGTAAAAGAACGCTCTATAGCGTGTTCATACTGTCTAGTTTACTCGTCTCCGCATACAATCATACTCCGGCCTTGACCAACTCGGAAATCATGCTTGATCTACCTTGCGATGAGGAGTTCTGGTCGGCAGAATCCGCGAATAGCTTCTATGCGAAGGGTGGTGTTAGGAGGGCCGACCACAACCAGATTACATTTCACGATGCTTTGGGTGAGCTTCTACGAACCAGCGAGAAGCAACAACACCAACACGTGATGGCTCATAGCCAATCTTTTGGATCCAATGTCAACACTCAAGAGTTACCGAAGAGCGATCTAAATCCCAGCACGTTTGGCTGCCTCGTCTTGATCAACGCTCTACACAACTATATTTGGGAGACGAGACAACGGCATCACAACAAAATCTGGACGAACGAGGAGACTGAGAAGATGCATCGTCACATCGAACCAGCTCTAAAAGCATGGCAAGTTGCGTGGGCAAGTAATCCTCATCATAGTCTGGAACGACCGAATCCATTCGGACTTGGACCTTTATCTGCAGATAGTATTCCTTTACTTGATCTAGCTTACGTTCGATTATTCGTCAATCTTTCGCGCTCTAAAGAGAAATTCTGGCAGCGAGACTTTGATGGGATGGCTGAAGAACTATCACGTGGGAGCGAAATCATTCAACACGCGGAACAGACTCCTGACGACTCGGATCCATCAGATACTTCTACCTCCAGTTCCGTCTTTGTGGACACTCCTCCGACTTCAGATTCATCGGAATTCAATATACCATCTAATCTAGGGCTTTCAGTCTCGAATCAATCGGGAAATCCACGACCCGAGTTTAATTCCGGACATCAAATGACAAATCAACCCGGATCATCATTGAAACGCGAACGTCATCTCCGTAAAGCCGCGTTCTATGCCGCCGATTCCCTGTCCATGTCTGACAAGCTTGGGCTCACGTTTGCGGATTTTACTTCTAGGGAGCTTCCACTGCAATCTGCACTATGCGCATTTGACTGTGCTCAAGTACTAGCGGAATGGGTCGCAACAGTTCAAGAGCGGGTTGGAAGGTATCTAGGAATTTTGGGCAAAGATGATATCGACCTTAGTCAAGTTCCAGGAATCATGCTACTTGAAGAAGAGGATTGTAAACTCCTGAGCAAGATCCAAGAAGTTTTGAATAGTGCCGATGTAAAAATGAATTCTGAACTTTCAGGCACGGGGTCATCACAGATGAATCCACAAAGGCTTTCAGGTGCAGATGATTGTGGTTATGGGAGTAGGATCTTGAGGGTCACGGCTTACATGCTGGATAAAGCCGCCGTTTGGCCAGGTACAGTTGCTCTCTATTTCTTTAAGTTTCCTACTAATATTTTACCCACTAGTCACCCACGTAATGGCGCACTGTTTGGAAACCCAAGCCAACCGTATGCGCGCTCGAGCCGAGGACTCTGTTGCGCATCGGGAATAGTGGTCTTCTAATAAAAATGGAGTTGAGAATTGATACGCAAAAAGTGTCTTTCGAAGGGGTATCCTTTGATCTCTTTGTAAAAAGTACCAGATTGGGAGTTTGGGGCTCTGGTCCTCCTCTATGTTCTCATTCACACATATGGGCGGCCGATGTATCATTTGAACGCTGAAATGATTTGCTGCAGGCGGTTACTACCAGGTTGTTGAGCGACTCTTATTTCATGCGATACGGCAGAGTCAACTGCACAATTTTCTACAACGCTCGTTACATCCTAAGTCGATGCATTTTCGTGTAGGGTTGTTCTTATACCTCGATCATTGTTTTTCTATATTGCGGCAGGTATTTCGATTTGAATAATTGAAGCACGTTTCTGCTAGGTGGGTGAACTGGCAGTTTCGGCGCAACGAATTGGGGATTTGATTTTACTACTTCTGGCTGTGTGCAATTCTTATGAAGATGAGAAAATGGGAGGCGTAATTGTGCAGTAGGGAGGCTTTTGGGGGCTAAGACTGGGATGGACGAAAGGTGTTTATAGCGGGAAGGGAAATAATGAAAATTTGAGCAAGGCAAGTATGGTTGCACAACCTATATATCTTGATTTAAAAATAAGAAAGAAATCGCTGTGTTGCTATATTACTTCGGTCGTTTTAACACTATTGGGGTAATCGATGATTTACCACGGATGACTCTCTTTTCTAGGTACAGTAGAACCTCGATATGACTGTTTCTTTTTTTTTTTCCTTCTTGGCGATTGGATCATCTCGTCACTTTGAGAAAATTGACATTACGGTAAATATGTAGGAATACAGGTCAAGGCGGTTATACACTGTATCAGATATCTTTTATATATCGAGACAAGATTTTACTAGTACGGACACGTGTTTGCCATAACTCAGACATCCATTGGAATGGCTTGCAGCTGATTGAGACATACATATCCCTCGCTGAATCAATTATCTAAAAGCAGTCTGCAGAGGAATGAAAGGGGTGGACCCCCCTTGGAAATGTGGTTTAAACCGCAGGCCCTTTCCAAGTTTGCATCTACAACTACAACCGTATCGATTAATGCTCTAGCATCGAAGAAGCTTGTATGCATATTTCTAAGAGAAAAAGGGATAATCATTGATCATGACTACACCGAAAACCAAAAGAGCCGTTGGAAAGAAAATATTGGTTGGATGTGATGGTTCGTCTCCTCCTCTTTCACTCTAAGTTTTCAACTAACTCGCAGGAGGAACGTGGATGGTACGCTCCCTCCCTATAACTTTGTACCCTCAATTCCCTTTCCTTTCTAAAAAATAAAAAATAAAATAAAAAAACAGAATGAAGATATAGGGGGCTATGATCCTTCACAATTCACACCCCCGGCAACCCAGGTCCCCACTAACGTGACTCGTATAACACGAGCTGTGAAATGCCACGACGACCATGGGACATCTCAGGTTGTGTTTTATCAAAGGGGTATTGGGTCGACTGGTGGCGTGACGGATAAGGTGCTTGGCGGTATGTATATTGTATTTCCCGAATCCAAAAGCCGGATATCTGGTGTTTTGCAATTGAAACTGAGATCGATTTTCCTACTTTATCGCATCGAGAGTAATCTGACAATTCCTCCAGGCGCGACCGGGGCAGGAATTTCGGAGCATATTCGAGAGGCATACGCCTTCATCGTCAACAACTACAATCTTCTCACCCAAGCCGAAGTTGACGATGAGACCAAACCCCAAGATCACATTATACTCCTCGGGTTTTCTCGAGGAGCCTTCACTGCAAGAGCGATTGCTAGTTTGATTAGTGACGTAGGATTGTTGACGAAGATGGGAATGGAGAGTTTCTGGGGTATTTTCGGTGATTGGATGAACCAGAATATGAAAGGGCAGGAAAGCGCATGGTTCCAAGGGAGGTATGGTGTCAAAATTCCATTCACGGATCCGAAATATAGGGGTGCGTTGATTAACGATGGATTGACGAGGTGGGGGATGCCAATTAAAGCGGTCTGTGTTTGGGACACTGTTGGTGAGTTATTTCCTGGTGGATTGGGATCATCATACTGATGAAACGTAGGTGCACTTGGTGTTCCGATGCCCTGGGATAGCAAAGAGGTGAAGGCGTATTCTTTCGTCAATAGCAAAGTCTCGAGGCAAGTGGAACATGCATTCCATGCACTCGCCCTAGACGAACATCGAAATTTGTTCACTCCTACGTTATGGGAGATGCCAACGGGAGATCACCATCTCAATATTCTGAAGCAATGCTGTAATACCCCCCGGGGGAAACCCTTTTCCTATTCCGTCATTGTCTGAGGAGTAGGCCTTCTGAATCATGTTTCGGAACCAGCATATACTCCAATAACATCTGAAAGAAGCAATTACTAACCTCCCGGTATTCCTAGGGTTCCCCGGAGTTCACTCCAACATTGGTGGTTCTTATCCAGATGCGGGGATCTCAAACATAGCACTTGGCTGGATGATCAGTCAACTGGAAGAAAACGATGGAGGGATTCTAGCTTTTGATCATGATTATATTGACTGGTTGCAAGATTTGAATGTCAAAGAGTGTTGCAAACGCAAGGAAGCAATTCGACCTTGGGTGAGATCACCTCTTCCCGAAACATTTCTTATTATTTCAGAAAGTCTCGGGATACTTCGCTCTTGGAATATGTCTGACAAATTGCAATCAACTTCCGAAACCTTCCTGAAAGAGCAACGCTAACTTCGAGATGTTAACAGGCAATGGGGCGATTGTATTCTTCCTCGACCGGATTCTTCGGCGTCGATCCTATTACTCGCACGCCAGGACGTTACTTCAAAGTCAACAACGCGAATGGACAACCGACGAATGAGAGAATGAACGAGACGGGAGAAAGTATTCATCGTTGTGTCAGAGTTCGTATTGACGGCGGGGGATTGGGCGAGGAAGGCGATGAGGATAATTCCGGGATTGCGGTAATAGCGAGGCGGTTCAAGAAGATGGTGGGCTGGAACGTTAACGACCATGTTGGGAAATATGCCAGTGCTGCGTTGAAGAATTATGTGCCACCAACTGGACCACTAGATGCCAGTGGTCTGGTTTGGGAATCGAAAGATGGGTTGGGGTCTCTCCCTGAGGAGGCGCTTGGGAAGTTGGAATTGAGATTGTTGCAGAGAAGTATTGCAAGTGCTGCGGCTCCCGCTTGAGCTGTGGAATAGTGAAAGTATTCGCATGGCCGAGGGGAGCAACATGACGGTGGCAGATGATTTATTTTCCTGCAGTAGCAAAGACTGATAATTTAATCCGAATTCCTTGATCTGTGTGTGTTGTGATGTCGGGTTAGAGTTGTGATTGCAAGGTGATGGAAAACTTGGGGCGGAACTATCTCAAAGTTTGTTTATTGTGGGCAATATGAAAATGAGCATCCCAATGTGTACAAGCACATGAAACAATTGGGTCGTGTGGTGTTTGAAGGTATTAGTTCCAAAATTTCCATGTCCCCCTGCTTGAAAGTCTCGGCGTACTAAAACTCCAGAAAAATTGGATATATATTCATATAAAAATCTATGGTAGAGCAAGCCGAAAATTCAGACGTAACAGAATGAAAACTGGCTATTAGTAGTACTTGGTTTGAACAATAAAAATTACTATAAGTAACGAGATGTGAAAGTGGTCGTAGAGGAGAAACATATAGACATCCTCGCTCGCTTGTTAAAGGCTCGCTTGTTAAAGGGGCAAGGTCACCTGCGCAAAAACACAACCCTCCAAAAAGACCTCTTCCCCGAGAACCAAAATAGCAAAAGAGTTCAGCCCGGTGTTGGATTGCCTACATCTCTCTGTCGTTTCGTTTCGTCGTTTCATTTCGTCTTTTCTTGGTTCGGGGGTTCGGGTCGGCCTGATCGCGCTCATTTCTCCTCCTCTTGTCAGCCTTGACCCGAGCTCGATTTACTCTTTCGAGACGCCAGCTGTAACCGTTGCCGTTTTTCCTCCACATGACTGCAAACTTGACCAGAACCACTTCGCCAAGTGGCCGCCATTTGCTTTCGTTGAATACACAAACTCTTAAATAAATATTTAGCCAGGGAAATGTTGTGCTTAGCGCCTCGCCTAGGTAAAGGAGAGCCGAGCGTACTAAAACTTCAAAAAACCAAAAAATTAAATAACAGATTCAAACTCCCAAACCACACACGCCTCAATGTCGCAAAGGGACTTCGACAGCGGAAAATCAAACTATGTCCGAGAAAAATGGGATATACAATTCCAGCATAGCTTTTTGAGTACATTTTTCATATATATCTCTCCCATCGACTAAGTAAGTGCGGTACCCACAAGCACACAGCATCGAAATTTATCAGAACATACTGAAGGCGGAAAGAATATCGGAGGGGAAGGGGAGAAGCGGAAAAGAAAAACTGCGAAAAGTGTCAACGGTCACTACCTAGTTGGCAATATCTTACATCTTTCCCTATCAAGCACTTATTCGGTACTTCAACGACTTATATATATATAGTTTTAAGAACTTGGCAGGATAGAAATATACTATACTATTAATATCAACAAGGATCAAATCAAACATATAGTAATTGATTTGTTCAGATGCATTAATGATTGAGTATCAATAGACAAAAAAGCATCGGACGTCATAGACCCTTCCGCTTAAAAAGACGCGATGAATCTTCAAACTCGGGGGGCAAAAAAATCACGAAACTGAGCAAGAGGGTAAATGTGCGGTAGAAATAAATAAACTCGAGTCACCAAAGAAAAAATGCAAAACAGTTCGGACCACGATAATATATTTCGCTTTGGTAATCCTGCGGCTCCATATATTTTACGTGATCCTACATCTGTCCCCTTGTGCCAGCAAGCAAACTTTGTCCAGAACCGCTTGGGGAGACGGTCGCCTGTTTGCTCGGACTGAAATACTTTTGACTTATTTAAATCTATACCCTTTGAAAAAAAGAATCTCGCTTCGCCTAACTTGACGGAAAGGAGCAGCAACCACCCACAACGCATAAAATATATTTATAAATATGCGATTTTAATAAACCGGTAGTAGAGATTTATTATTAGATCGTTGGATATAAATAATTGAAATCTTTGTTCTATCTGTATCAATGGTCCAATATCAGAACGGACATCATCGCCCGCGGTCTTAGTGGGAAAGCGCAGGTACTTGAGCCGTCGGGGCGTGCATTTCCTTGTCCCCCTACCCCTTCGTAATCACTACGCCATTATAATAGGGGTTTAAAAACAGAAATACCCATTGGCATGATTGCCTGATACTTCTAAACACAATGAGACACTGATAAAACGGTGCAATAATGATTTATGTCCATCTAAAAGAATTTACTCGGCGCGCAACGGCTGTATTGCTTGACCATCCTCGCCCTTCGAAGAATTCCCAACCGGGCAGAATGAATGGTATGATTGTCTGGTCTTTCTAGAGATGATCACTCTTCTATAGGTATAGGGAAGCGTAATGATAATTTCTATCCCAACTTATTTTTTGAGAGTTGGGTGTATGTATATACCTCGTTTCGTCTACCGCTAAAATGGAAAAGGGATAAATAAGCGAGACCTTTTTCTTCAAAAAATAAATAAATGCAAAAATCGAAAGAAGAAAAAAGAAGAAGAAAATAAATCAAATTCAACCCTACGAGAAGACAAGATAGATCAAAAATGGCAAAAGGTTCGGACCCCGAGGGGTCCTACATCCTTGCTGAAATCGATCGACCTGCTGCGTGCGCATTTACTCTTTCCTCCCGCTATCAACCTTTGACCTGACCCAGTACCGCTGAGCGCCCGGTTGTTTGCTGGACGGAAATGCCTTATTTAATTCTATCAAGGGCACCCGGCTGGCTTCGCTAGCGGCACTGGCCGCGCAGAGGGATTGGAGCATTGCAGGTCGGATTGCACAACTCGATCCATTGCCCGTTCAGAGTAAGTATCGGATCAACTAGGAGATAAAGACCTATCTCCCATTATCTAAATTACAATGCAAACAATGATAGGATATAAAACTATGTCAATTGTTGCTAATCTTAAGATAGTTCCTTACCCGCTACATCAATCATTGTCCGAACTGCAACAAAAGTTTGACAATCGCGAGCCTCCATCTCGTTTCCCGATTGGTACGGTCTTTGGTTTAAGAAATGCAATCCACGAAGGAGTTCAGTCCCTAAATAGGTCGACCGACCATCGATCTTCTTCCAGGCTCCATTGAGATAACAGGCAAAGAGGCGGCTAGGATATCATGTACTGTATTTGACTTTTAACAAGAACATGATTCACCAGCACACACGCACGTAGTCAAATAACTTAATAGGGGTTTACCATACGAATCCACTGCCAATCGCTGTTTTGCTGCACTTGTTACAATTGCAGCGGCCGACAATGTCAGACAAACCTTCAATCAAGATCCAGCATCGTGGAATGGATCCTACCACCTTCCTCCCTATCCTCCCTCGAAGTCTAGCATGTAAGACCATGCACCCCTATCGGCGCACGCCTGATAGAAAGCAACCAATCCTCTTTACTTCTGTATCGACATCAAATACGAAAACTTCCTGACGCAAATTTCCTCGCCCATTCACCTCATCAACTTCCAGCTCCGGTTTCGACCTTGAAAGTCATATTAGAGGTGTTGTGTCATATGTGACTTTATAGATGAGAATATGAATTCCAGTACCACTAATAAGAGAGGGTTATATTTTGCAGCTTTGTTTTTCTAAAAGGTAGATGAGGGAAATGTGAGACGGAGTGTAGCCATGCTTGGGATTGGATAGATGAGTGACCGTGGTTATGGAGGAGGGAGATGGTGGACGATCTGGAGACGTGGGACGGGAGGGCGGTGGTGACGAAGTATGATGAGTAGTGTTAAAGACTGCGGAGGTTAGAGCAGTGTTTGGGTTCAAAAGAGACATTGGAAACCTTACAAGACATGCTGTATATTTCAGATATAGGTAGATTGAGGGTTGATGTTGTGTCATTTTCTGTTTATGTTCGGTCGATCGCACTGATCCTCTCTATGCCGACTCATGGCATGAAGCCCCTTCCTTGGCCTGAATACTTAGAAGCTAAACACTCTGGATCCCTCCCACCTATAGAATATTAGGGTCCCATCGTCGCCATCACGCCTAATTTTGCGGAGTATTCCTTCATCGCACAACAGAATTCCTTTACTGCAGTTCCACCATCAAGCTCTTATCAGTCAGAATTGGGGTTTGTGTCACGCCGCCACGGAGGTCGGTCCTGAAGAGCAAAGGGAAGGATTCGTGGTGAGGGGCAAGATGTATTCCTGTTGTATAAATGTGCGTCGGTTATGTATCGATGCGCTAGGCTGTTTTGGCTATAGCCTTGCGATGTGACCGCAGCCCACTATATACACATCAGATATCCCCATGATTCCCTGTGGTAAGGTAACCAGGGGCTATTGGCTTGGCGCTATGAAATCTGCCGCCGAAGCAATGGAAGCAATGGAAGCAATAAACGCTGATCATAAAGAACCTAGGTACCTGTCACCAGATAGGTACAACAGTACCATATGAGTGGAAGAGTCAGGTCTCTGTCATCACGTGCTCTCCTCATCCTGCATCAAATCCGCAAATGAATGTGCATCCATATTGAAATAATACCACCTCTATTCTTGAATCATGATGTTACCTCCCGTTTCCCGGGGTTCATGAGTCGCGAGACATTTGTTTGGCCAGGGAACCTTGGAAAACAAGCTTTGGGGACGAGAGCCTCTGATTCATGGATCATTCCCGGACCTCAACCTCGGTCCTTCGTCACAAAGCAGCCCGCGAGGAACGGCCGGTCGGCCGGGGACAGGAGCATTTCCCGGATGAGGAATGCGATGCCCGGGCCTCGGCTGCATCTCTGCCGACGGGCGACTGGCGCACTGACGGACGTATACGAAGTCCGCGACGACGCTGAAATCCGCGGGTGGAGGACCTGCGGTAGCCGTTGGTACCCGGCCCCGCGCCGTGCACCCGATCACCCAATGGAGAATTCCCCGGCTCACGGTCGCGGGAGGCGTTCGCTCCAAGTGCTTCGTCGCGCCTCCAGCCTCATTGACGAGTGTGGCACATCGCTCCGTCGCTCTGGAGATATCGCGAGGTACACATCCATTCTTCTCGGGCACCAACCTGCGAGCTGATCTGAGGATGTTTCTCTTCATGTGCAGAAACGGTCCTCTCCGCCCTCCGCCCTTCACCCTCCAACCTCGTATACAGAGTACCTCTGGTATGCTCTCAGAGGCCCCCCCGTACCCCAATCACCCCACAACCCATCCATCCTCTCCGCATCCTGGCCTCCCCGCATACTGCCCTGGCCGCGTCTGACAAACCGAGTATCTCATTGGTGTGTGGGGAACCTGGGTGCCGTCGTCGCCACCTCATCACACCGGCCATGTGCCACTCAATCCTTGCCCGGTCCTGGACAGAAGCTTCACGCCCATATCCGCATCTGCATCTGCATCTGCTTCTGCTTCTGCTTCTGCTTCTGCTTCTGCTTCTCCTCTCTGGCTGCCTGTTATCGGCCCCCCAGGATTTGGGGTTTGGGGTTTGGGGTTTGGAGGGTCGAGAGTGAGAACGATCAATTGGGTTCTCCACGATAGTTTGCCGCCCTTCAAATAAGAATAAATCGGTCGTTCCCCGTGGGAAGGAAGAATGGTGGATCCTTCCCACGAACATCCCATAACGTCACATCATGACGATCGTCGACCGGTTTCCCCTCGCCTTCAGTACAGATGCTTGAGCCAGGATTATCGGCCCTATTCCCCCCAGCATCTCTGCACATCACCTCATCCTACACCCCGAACATACATTTGCCTACTCGTAATAATGCCTACAGTATAAGCTCTTAAGACTGCAGGTTCCCCCGCATCCGCCTGGCCACCCCTTCTCTTGGAAACCTTCCTCGGCGCCTCGTCTCGAGCTCAACTTCAGAAAGGAGCCCCGTTGTTACTTGAGATTCTGAAGACTTACAAAATGCTCGTCGTAGGCAACGTCGTAAGTACCCTCCTTTCCTCGTCCCCTCTTCCTGATGACCAGAACAAGAAAGTTACTTAATGAGAATACCATAGTATGTCATAGCGGCGGTCGCCGTGGTAGGCGGCGCCCTCTTCGGTTTCGATATCAGTTCCATGAGCGCAATCATCTCCACCAAAGGTACGATCCTTGCCCGTTTCCCCATCTTGCCATTGTTCGGAGAAGATGCTTTGCTTCGGAAGGGCTCAGAGAGCATGTTCAAGCATATACTCCAGCAACATCCAAAATAAGCAGTGCTGACCTCCCGCTGTGGATAGCTTATCTATGTTATTTCGACCAGAGCGGAGATGGATCTTGTTCCGGTCCAACGTCTAGTGTTCAAGGTATTTGCTCCCCCTCGACCCCCAGGGTCGGCTGGACCAGGAGAATAAGAAGGGCAGAGAAAAGGGCAGGAGCTGACACGGAATGAATAGGCGGAATCACATCTGCAATGCCAGCGGGCTCTTGGCTAGGCGCCCTCCTCTCCGGATATATTTCTGATATTCTGGGAAGAAAGAGGGCGATTCAAGTCGGCTCTGTGATTTGGTGTATTGGTTCCATCATCGTCTGCGCCTCCCAAAATATCGGCATGTTGATCGCCGGACGTATCATCAACGGTCTGGCCGTCGGTATCTGCTCAGCTCAGGTTCCAGTGTATATCACGGAGATCGCCCCGCCATCCAAACGAGGACGTTTGGTGGGTTGTCAACAATGTATGGCTTCTCTCCTCAACTCCCTTAAAGACATTGAGAGGTGATGGATTAATGAAATACTGACTTGGGCTAGGGGCTATTACTTGGGGGATCCTAATAATGTTTTATATTTCCTACGGATGCTCATACGTGAATGGAACAGCGGCGTTCAGGATTCCATGGGGGCTTCAAATGATACCTGCGATCTTCCTCTTCATCGCTATGCTCTTCCTCCCCGAATCCCCGAGATGGCTCGCCAAGCAAGATAGATGGGAAGACGCTATTCAAGTTCTGGCTCTGGGTATGCCTCCTCAGTGCCCTTCAAGAAAGCTCCCACTGACAAAAACTCAGTCCACGCCAAAGGCGACCCCAACTCCCCATTCGTTGCGAAAGAAATGGCCGAGATCCGTGAAGTTGTGGAGTTTGAGAGAGCTAACCATGACGTTACATATTGGGAGTTGTTGACTCCGAAGATGATCAATCGTACACACATTGGGGTTTTCTGCCAGATATGGAGTCAACTTACCGGAATGAACGTCATGATGTGTAAGTTTTCCGCCGAGGTACCACGATGTGATAGAAATTGATAGCGACAGATTACATTACGTACATTTTCAGCATGGCTGGTCTGGGAAATAACGTTCTTCTTCCCTCGTCAATCCAATATATAATCAACGTCGTTATGACAGTCCCCGCATTGCTCTGGGTCGATCGATGGGGACGACGTCCTACTCTGCTGGTGGGAGCTTTTTTCATGATGATATTCCTATACATCAATGCTGGTCTCCTTGCTTCTTATGGGAAGACACCATATCCAGGTCAATTCAAGATCGCTGCTGAGTCTATCTCCATTACGGGAGCTCCAGCCAAGGCTGTAATTGCTTGCACATACCTCTTCGTCGCCTCCTATGCTCCGACTTGGGGCCCGGTATCTTGGATCTACCCTCCAGAACTCTATCCCCTGCGTGTACGTGGCAAGGCAGTTGCGCTGGCGACATCAGCAAATTGGGCATTTAACACTGCTCTGAGCGCTTTTGTACCCCCGGCATTCCAAAATATCAGGCAAGTCCACTTCTTGAAGAACATAATGAATAATGACACCCACTAACCGTATTTTCAATAGATGGGAAGTCTACATCGTCTTCGGCGTCTTCTGCACAGCCATGTGGCTCCACGTCTTCTTCCTCTTCCCGGAAACCAGCCAGAAGCCCCTGGAAGAAGTCGACGAGATCTTCGATGTTACTACCCCCGGCAGTATCAAATACCTCGGCACCCCAGCCTGGAAGACGCACGTTGACACCAGAACACGACGCATGGAGAGGGGCGAGATGGATGCGGAGGAGAAATTTGGCGCGAGAGTCAGTCACGATAATAATAGTCCAGAGCGAGTTGCGCAGGAGCCAAAGGCTGAGTAGAGTCAGAGCGTGTGTAAGGAGAGATTATGGCGTTGGAGCTATGGAATGGAATGGACGGTGGGAGCTTGATGCTTATCATCAGATCTAATAAAGTAGAGGAGAGTTAGTGACTGGGAGTCTATTATCCTAACTGTGCTTCAACCTTATAGAATTTCCTAAAGAACCACCTCTTTCAAGTTCTCTGTAACAAAAACAAACACGTCAAACACCACCTCGATTAAACCTACACCCTCCCCCTCCTATAAAGAATTAAATAAGCTAACAGAATACCCGTAGTGTATCATGGCGCAGTTACTTTCGCGGCGCTGCGTTATGGTACGCTACCAAGGGGAAGAGTCAAAAATCCAAAGCCATAATCCAAAAAGAAAACAAAAAAACAAAAATTACCCCCCACATGGGGAAGATGGGGAATAAAAAAAAATATAGCTGAGGAGATACCTGGGGATGAAGTCTAGAGCTGCAGATGGCTTGACGACAGAGTTCGGGCGGGAGGGGGGAAGATGTAAGATATAGATATATGATATAGACGGAACAGTATTGACAACGCAGATGCGGATGCGTAGATGTGAAAAGCGGATGTTGATGAATGATATATGTATGTGTGTGCTCGCTCTCGCTCGCTTACTCTAATGCAGGCGAAAAAAAAAAGAAAGAAAAAAAAAGGGGGGGAAAGTTCCCTTTTTTTTAAACCCGCCCATCCCCCACACCCCACACCCCAAACACGCACTACATATATCATATACCAGACCAGTACTCCTAGTAGTAATTACACCTCGAGTAGAAACACACACCACACCACACCACACCAAACGGATAATGCTTTAAATATTACTAATTACCTGTTGAAAAGTGAAGATATCTTGGTGTGTTTTGCAACGTATTGTCGGATTTCTTTCTGCTCTGCTCTGCTCTGGGAGGAGGAGGAGGAGGAGGGCTGTGGGATAATTATGTGAGATGATGTGGTGGATTGGGG
>NCSK02000243.1:0-45172 GCA_002276475.2 Chlorociboria aeruginascens | reverse complement strand
GGGGGGGGGGCAGGTAGGGTAAAAGGATTGAAGGAGGAGAGGCGGGTTTTGGTGTGTGGTTTTATTAATTGCGGATTAGGATGAGCATTTGGATGTTATTTATATTAACGAGGAGATTGTGAGTCCCCCTTCCCCTACCTCTTTCCCTCCGTACGGAGAGAAAAGCTGTTCTGTCTTGTTTTGCTGTTTTCAGGGGGGAGATTGGAAACTCTGGCATTTCTAAGGAGCGAGTTGTTTTCCAAAACCAGAAGAGTGAATGATCAGGTGCAGTGCTGACTCCGCTCTTCTCAGAACCAAGAAGATTGGCATACATTTGACGTCGGGCAGACGAGATTCAACGACGAAGCTCTGAGACAAGCTGGTACGTTATCCCTCTTTGTTCTCATTGTATTCATTCATACATACAAAATCTGATGTATTTTGGTTACCCAGGCGAGATGGTAATCCACAACATGCGAGAAAAACGCCCCGCCTATAACATAATCAGCAACAACTGCCAGAACTTTGCAGTCAATTTGCTCGATGCCATCCAGATCGGGGCGCATCGGGAATTCGCAACCAGTTTCGCGGTCTATCAGGCTGCCACAGGGAAAGGCGAGATTAAAGATCTGTTTGAGGATCGACATCCTGAAGAGCAGGATGTTGATCAACGCCCCACAGTGCAGCATGCGCAGCAGGTCATTGAGGAAAACACTACGAAGCTGGATAATCACCAATCGTTGTTTTCCTAAGTGGAGTTGGCTTCGACGCCTCCCCTGTGACGAATATCTTCTTTTGCTGTGAGGAGATCTAAAGTCTTCTATGTACTGTAGGTCTGTAGGGTGATAACGCAAGGAGATTTTTGGAGACAATTGCAATTGCCGTTCTATAATCCTGTAGCCGTCGAGAATCTGATTTCAAGGATAGGCCTCGGAGACCAAGCGGTTCCAGGCAGCCGCAGCTACAGAACCTCAATATAGGTAGGTATGTAGACGACTGATGGCTAGGAATGGCCTGCTAAGTGTAGAGATATAAAACAGTAGGCTGTTGATGAAGATGTAGCCAATCTCACATTAGAGTATAAGGAGAAGCTATTC
This sequence comes from Chlorociboria aeruginascens, assembly GCA_002276475.2. Lineage (NCBI taxonomy): Eukaryota > Fungi > Ascomycota > Leotiomycetes > Helotiales > Chlorociboriaceae > Chlorociboria > Chlorociboria aeruginascens. Next base: position 44,096 of record NCSK02000243.1, on the reverse strand, counting down.
TGAGTAGGAATGGTTTATTTTTCTAGCAGCAGAACGTGGGTATGCTAGAAGTTATAGTTGTATGTATAGATACCATTGAGGGGCGGCTAGGATAGCTTATGTATTGATCCTATCCAGTCCAATCCAATCACTCGCCATATAGCTATACCAGCAGAAATCTACTGCCGTTGATGCTATTTTTTTCTTCTGGGAACTTATAGTGGTGTACTTTTAGGCCACCCGCTCAATTCGATACTTTATTATGTTCCTGAATTATTAAAGGTGTTCTGTAACATTGTGAAAAAGGCGCGGGTAGTTTGGGTTTCGATTGCATAAGATCTCTCTAAGACTAAGTGGATTATACCAGCCACCTTCCATTATTATGCTAAATAAAAAAGATATATTAAATAGTCATTGTGAACAATTCAAATGTGAAGAATAGCTCGATGAAGGTCAAGCCGCAGGAATAGGAAGACTTGATCTGGAGATATGGAGATTTTGAGGAGGTTAAACTGTAACTCAACTGATAACAGAAACAACAGAACTGCCTGACTAGGCCGTATACCTACCTAGTCCTCTTGCACTCTCTTCACTCCTTCTCTCATCCACTGCTTAGTTGGGCTCGGCGGTCCGACTCCTGACCCTGCGACCGAATTATTCCTGCTATGTTTTCCACTCAGAGCTTTCAGCTGCCGCTTCTGCTCGTCGAGTGCCGTAAGCTGTTCTTCGATACGCTCCTGTTCAAGACGGGTCTTCATCAAATCCACTTCCTCGTTGCCTTTGGTCACCAGCGCCGAACGTTCGGGCAGTCCCGTCCCCGAATGGATACACGTTTTGATTGTGCGGGGTTCCTGGTCAGGCTCCGGCCAGCTTCCCGGCAGACCGACAGGAGCCAAGGTGGCGCGGGTCGATTTCAAGGCGACGACATGCGGAAAGAGGGTGAAGATACGAGAAGAGACAGCGGCATCTGTGGTATCGCTGTCAGTAGACGGCGAGGGTAGAGGGTCAAACTTCAGGGAATGCCACTCATTGCGCCGAGTGCGGTCGAGGCTTGACGAGACGATCAGTTCGAGCTCTCCCGTCTGTGCGGAGGACCAGATGGAGATGGCCGAGTCGGCAAGGGCGCGGAGATCCCTTCGGAGTTGAGGCACTTGCGTTGGGTCAACGAGAGGTGCGAGGTGAGAGAGAACCTTGCGGACAACGCTTTCGGCTCGAGAGAGAGGAGGTGCATCCCCTCCAGGTGCGTCCCCTCCTGAGGTTGCAGGTACAGATTGAAGTGCGCGGTTTGTAAGCGTACGCCAAACGCTTGCTGCACGCCGACCAGAACTGCTGGATTGTGCAAGCGTGGTTGCGATGTCGACAAGAGGGATAACAATGTCGGGATTAGACAGCGTCTTCTCGGAGGAGAAAGGCTGCCAGATAATATCGCTGAGGGTTGACGAAATGATATATTGGGCACGGGCCATCTGGAGGTTCTGGGACTCCGCGCTTTCCGAGATAGGGATAGCGGCAAACCCGGTATCGGCATCGGCATCTACGATGGTGTCCTACGGCTGATGAGTCATCGGACGGGGCTGATGCGGTACACATACCTTGCTGTTCAGTGCTTTAAAGTATTGCTCAGATATCTGTTCGACGGTACGAGATATTTCAGCAAACTTCTTTATACTATACTACTATCAGCAAGACTGGCCTTTCGGATAGCGGATAACGGATAGGGGATAGGGGATAGGGTATGCCACTTACTAAAACTCGGTTGTCTCCATATTCAACCCAAATTCATTCTCCATCGACTTCAACTCCACCTTTAGTTTCTGTGCCTCTTCTTTGTATGAGGCTGTGGCTCTTTCGAGAAGATCATATTTGTTTTCAGCTTTGGTGAACTTTGCTTTATGCTCGCCGTTCTCCGCCTCCAATTGATCCAGCTTCTTACGGAGCGTCGAGTTGTCCTCCTCCAGCGTAGCTACTCGCTGCTTCTCCCTATTTTCGCGTTCGTGGATCTTGGATTCCAAGTCTTTCTCGCGTTCTTGAAATTGCTTCTTAAGTTCCATCTTCAAATTTTCGAGTTCCTTCTTTTGTTCGATCTTCTGTTCTGCTTCCTGCATCACAAGTCTCTTTGCTGCATTTTCCTTAAACTTCTCTGCTTTATCTCTCTCTTTTCCTAGTTCGGTCCTTTCCCGCGTAAGATTCTTTTTTTCTTGCTCAACTTCATTTTCAGACTCCCTGGCTTGCTTCACCAAGGTTTTTATTGCATGTTTTAGGTCTTGGATCTCCTTATCTTTGTCCTCACACTGCTTTTTTAAGCAATCGAATTGTTGTTGGATTTTAGGGATCTCTTCAATGTGTCGGGAATGCTGTGCATACGAATCGGCAAGGCGCTTGATCGCTTTGTGCGTTTCTAGCATGTTTTGAACAGCCTCGTTGGCGGCCTCGGAGAATGGGCCAAGGTTGAGGTTTCTCTGATACTCAGGGCGTTCTCCATCTTGATAGCTTCCGACTTTCTGGCCATTGGGAGTATTGTGGGTATTTTGATTGCCACTTCCATGCCCTCTCTTATTTTTGCCATTCGATTCGCTAGTATAATGACTTTGATTCGCACTCCCCCCCTCATCTGGATCACTATCCTCCGGCTTCATGTTCTTCGGCATTGTACGTAGGTATTCCTGCCATCCGACCAGTGGTATTAGAGGAACTCTCCACAAAAAACTGCTCAATTAAGCAGACTCACTAGTCGTTCATGTGCGGTAACACTCGTGGAGCCACGATATCTACTCGTGATTGACCTCGAGATCCGGCGCTTAATTGAGTCAACCTTCACCTCCAAATATGAGACTTCGCGATCTTTCTCACTCGAGAACGTCAGATTGGGCAGCCGGCCCATGGAACATTGATCTGCTCTGCTCGTTGATTCCTCCACAGGATTATGGATATTGTAGATAATCGTATTAGTCTTCAATAATTACATAGACAACGTAAAAGCGTTTTTTGTTCTCTGCCAAAGGCATCTCACAATACCTATCAAGCTGCACGGGAGATTGCATCGATACAGATTACAACATCTTATGTGTCCCTCGATCACTGGCCATGCCCTGCATGCCGCTCATTGCCGGCAGGAGCACTGGCGTATGAGAAAGGCGCCCATCAGCCTCAACGATAAGCAAGGCCTGTCGTGGAACCAGGCGGGAGGGCGGATGCAGTTTGAATATGGTGCAAAGATTGAAGACGCGCTCCAAACGCCAGGGAAATATACTTATCACTCGGCTTATGGCTGAGGTATATCTGAGGCGTGACGTTAATAAGTATCTATCTTACGGGGTATGAACTGTCCTTGTGAGCGACAGATAAAGACCAACCGAGAGTATTCTTTATATTGTAATAAATGCTGGAATGATGAATTGATATGTACATTGAATTATAATTCAACAATAGCTTTCTGTTTTTATTTTTACTAAATATATCTATAACCCAAATAACACAAGGAGGTTTTGCATAATAAACGCAATCCCCTCGCCGCGGAAAATATCCCGTTCGTTGATACTACCGCCTCTAGATTCTGATCTCCAGACGAGGTTCCCGCCGCCGAGTATGGCGTCGTATGGTTTCCACTCCACACTCCCACCCCGGCTATACCTACAGTGATCGAGCCCCGCATTGGGATCTCCCCTGGCCACAAACCCCACCCATGCCCTACTCATGCTCTCCGCCAACTCCCCCAGCGCGGTCGCGTCGTCACCGCCCAGCGGATTGATCGCATACCCCGCCCCGTGTTTATTGCGGAATACGAATGCTACTTCTTGGAAGTGCGAGGCACCCATGTAGGGCGCCACGCCGTGGGCTTGCACGTCGAACCGGTAGCTCCACACGGGGATACTGCGCGTGCTCCACGCTTGCGTCGTGAGTCTTCGCGCGGCGTGCAGCGTGAGATCGCCGATGAAGGCGGCGGTGCGGCGGAACTGCTGGTCCAGTTGAGGAGCGAAGGGGAGGTTGGGGGAGGTGGGCGTTATGAGGTGTGGGAAGGTGTCGAGTGATGGGATGCCGAGGCTTTGGATATTGGGATACAGAGATGAGAGTGTGGATGAGAGGTCGGGTGTCATGAGAGGCGTGGTCTCGTACAATATTGCTGTGAATTCAGCATCAGTGTTGATGCCGGTGCCTAGGCTGAACCCGGATCCTTCGTCGGTGTTGGTGCCGATGATTAGGGGGACGTGAACGAAGTTCCCGGCCGAGAGTTGGAGAGATGGATATGTGGTTATGAAATCGTGGTCGATGGTCGGGACGAAGGGTGATAGGCCCGTCGTGGAGATATTGAGTGCGGTATTCAGGGTCGCGAGAGAGAGGCTTTGGAGGCAGGAGAACGAGGTGGGGCCAGGGAGGCAGGGGGTTCTCGATACGAGTGTGTCGTAGGTGGTTTGGTAGACGGTGCTATTATACCCGGCTGGGAGCTTGGTCGGGAAGAAATTAATGGCCGGTCCACCCGACTGGCATATGGCGGCGCGGAAGAGTTTATCGTCGCGGCCTGCGAAATCGTTGTTAAACATGAACTGGAATATGTATATGGCAGGAGGAATGTACCATTATAAGCCAACAAATGAGCTCCCACACTTTCTCCCCCGGCACTCTCGCCCCAAATCGTGACTTTCTCTCTATCACCCCCAAATGCCGCAATATTCTCTTGAATCCAATGCAGCGCCAGTCTCTGATCTCTATACCCAACATTCGTGGCCCCATTTTCCAGGGCTTCAGCACCGCCTAGGAACCCCCAGGCCGAGAGTCGGTATTGGATACTGATTCCTATGATGGGGGTGTTGAGCTCGACGCTCTTCTGCACAATAGAACTGAGATTGTAACGTAGATCATCCGTTCCGCCCGTGAAAAGCCCCCCCCCCGTGGATCCAAACCGCGATGGGGAGGGGCGTGGACGAGGGGTAGGCAGCTGGCGTGGGGCGGATTATGTTTAGGTACAGGCAGTCTTCTGATAAAGGGCGGTTGGCTGAATCGTTTCCGTAGCCGATGCAGTATGGGGGATAGGATGAGGCCTGTTTAGTGCCATTCCAGGTACTGTTTAGAGATAAAGGCGGCAGGAAACGCCGCGGCGGGAGGGGTGGCTATTGATGCTTTAGTGGACTTGGATTGCATTGAGGGTGGGGTGAAGGGCCATACTTGAGCAAAAGGAATTCCGAGGAAGAAATCTTGCTTGTAATGCGGGTTGTGCAGCCCAGTATATGAACCATTTTTCACGGTGACGAGGGGTGCATCTATAGCGATGGGCCTGGATATTGGGGGGGTTATAGGGGATGGGGTGTAGAATATGAGGTTTGACAGTTGGATAGTGAAATTGAGGAATTTCATCCTGAGATCTGACTGCAAATCGATCTAATATTATGAACAAGAGTGTAAAAACAGGGGCAGCAAACAACAAATGACTGGGAACTGCATTGCTTACGTACAGGATTTATGTCACACTCGGGAAAGCCTTAAATCCTGCTAGATGCAGAACACTATATTATCAGGGAAATAGTTCTTGGTAGTGGTGGTGCTCTGCAGGCAGAAGAGGAAACAAAATATGCGTGTCCCCGCGATTCCGCGAGATGCGAGATGCTTGATAGGTGGAAGATTGTAGGGATGATGTGGGAATGCGCAATGGGATATCTTGCCGATAAGACTGAGACGGTAATATAAAGAGAGACGAGGAGATGAAGATGAAGATGAAGGTGAGGATTGATGAGCCGCGTGTAATGACGAGGAGCAGAGTTGTATGAGGGTGCAATAGCTTACTATAAAGCTTCTTCCATGGGTGGATGGGCACCTGCAGGATAGCCGGGGATGCCGGAGCCCGTCGATAAAGCGTATGGGATTCTTGAATTCCCATATTTGATGGTTGTGGTGTATAATTCGCCAGTTTCCTTTCCAGACATTTCCCATGTATAGGAGGTGTCATGTACTGTACAGTACGTACAAGTTACGTTATTCAAAGTATGTATAATTAATCCAAAACTTGAGCATCATCCCAGTCACTATCCTCAATCACCGTGTTCGACCCTGCGACTTGGCCCATTTGATATGCGGAGGGCCTCGGGATCTGTGCTGCGGACGGAATAGTGCTGGTGATTGACTCTAGATCTGAATCTTCAGAATCATCGATAACATGCCAACTATCCCCGAATGCCAACCCACCGCCCTGAGGGTTTAACTCGTGTAACTCCTTCAGCTGTTCTAGAACTTCCTTTTCCATCTCCTCCTCACTTTCTTCGTTCGACAACTCCGGTATCGCTTGAGAAGCACTTTCTGCTTTCGCTTTCTTGACGCGTTTTTGCTTCAAGAGTGCTGCCACCGGCTTCTGACCTCTCATTCGTAGTGTCAATTCTTTGACGATATCAACCCACATCAACTCTACTTTGCAAGTAGGACAGTTCCCCTGCATAGGAATAAGAGGATCCAAGGTGAGAGCTTGGCTATCAGTTTTGAGGAAGTGCTTGCTCAGACAGGCCATATGTGTTACGGCCTCGCAGCCGGGATTTGGACAAATTGTATAAATCCCGGCATCGTGCTCAAGCTCACTCTTACAGAGTGAACACGACCCTTCGCGTTCGAATTCAATAATCCCTTTGCTCTTTTCCACGTAAGGCTTCTCGTTCGCGTAATCCACAATCAACCCGTGTATCCCATACTCGATTTTCCGCTGGTGGGCATTGGAACGGAGGTTGGATTCATCTTCTGATGGGGCGCTAGATGGTGGAAAGTCCTGAATAATTTTCAAGGAGTCTCGAAGGGGTTCGCTTGATCTATTGGTGTATTTCACCCAGGCTTTGTGGACGTCTTCGGAGAAAAATCGGAGTTGGAGGGGCCAACGAGAGAATGAGGGGACGCGGAGAAGTAGGTGGAGGGTCGAGAGAAGTGTGGTGATGCTGTGACGGGGTCTTCTGGGTTGTCCCGATCGTTTGTTCTGGGTCGCGTGTTGGATGCGTGATTCGGGAGGGATATGAAGAGTGACGTGAGGGTTCTGCCATGCCCATCTATCAGGTTTTAGCCCTCTCCAATCCCCTCTGGATCTCTAAGCCACTTGGCGCTCATCCAGAAGTTGCTAATGCTCCTCTTCTACTGCCACGTGACAGTGCTTGGTATCACGTAAGATGGGGAAATCGTACTCAAACTGTAATGCAGCAATCTGACTCGGAAAGCCTGTAACAATACAAGTCATCTCCCAAGGCCTCAAATTATCAACATTGGTCTTGGCCGCTCCTCCCTTCAAGAGGCCATTATGTTGGCCCAACCGTCTGACTGTATTCGCGTCAACACCGATTTCAACGTCTCGCGGGTCGGCGTACCTGGATTCGGAGTTGAGCCAATATATAATGCACGATGACGAATCGTGGACCTCAATAGATAGCAGCAGTAGAAGGCGGGGATGGGGCGATCGAGTGGCATTTCGTGGGGAGAGGGGGGGGTGGTGGAGAGGGGGTGTTATACGTTATATATCTGTTGTCGTGGAGGTTGCGGTTCCCTTATTATTTTAAGATCCTCAGCTGAGCTGAGCTGAGCCCCTGCCAGGGCGACCTGGGCCGCGGCTAAAGATTTGAAGGCATCATCGGACGAAAACCGCGAGATTTCCAGCGCCGAAGGGGGCCATTAAATGCTGTGCCAGGGCGTGATGGTCTCCCTTCACAGCTCCAACTCGTGATCCGGAGTTTGCGTCTGTTCTTGAGTGGATGTAACGTCCGTCCCTTCTTCCTGCTGTATCAAAACGGAAGAGATGCATGGGCGTCGCATCCCTGAACGACCGCCCGGTGTCATTGGCCGCTCGCGGAGTTGCAGCCTGAGGCTGGGCGAGAATGGCCGTGCGATATAAATCAGAAAAAGCACTGTTGGAAAGGACGCACTCGCATGGCGCTGGGAGGATAGCAGAAGAGAGGGTCACGTGGATGTCGGAGGGGGAGGAAGGGGAGGGGGGTTTGTTCAACGGCCGTCTGGATGGCGCCCATTCCGCGCAGAGAAATAAAATAAAATAGAGAGAGCGATATGTCTCCAGTCCGGTCCAATCCAATGCAATCCTGCAAGGCTTAAATCGCTGATTGTTGGCCGATTTTTACTAGCATCTTTTTAGGGCGGCCGGAGTGGAGGTACAGTAACACTCGCCTGGGCCCTCTCACTCTCGCTCTCATTCTCCTACAGAGTGCGTCCGTCTCCACCACCTCTCCCTCCACCTCCACCTCCACCTCCACCTCCACCTCTACCACCACCACCACCACTTCCGCTTCCCAACCTCTGCATCCTCCAAGTCGACATATCACCCTCGCAATCTGCCCCCGACGATCATTCCCCCGCGAGCCTGCCCGCCTCTCGATCCGCATCTACGATCCACAACCCACCACCTTCTCCAATCCACCGGCAATAATCCGAATATGTGCTAGTCGGGCATCGTCACTCGACCGAGAGGAATTCGATTCGAAGTGCGGTGCGTGGAGGGGCCCTGCGACGCAGACTGGACTCCGGTCTTCCTCCTACCACCACTCGATGTCGACGACTTAGATATCCCTCGACTGCAACATCCTATACTCGACTGACATTGTCATGGTGCAAGTCCCGATCGCGGCCGCGGCGGCTTCAAGCTCGGCCACGCGAGCCTCGCCGGCAAGCGCTACGAACAGCAATACCACCTCGATTCGCGGCAAGCCAGGTGGGAATGGCACATCGTATAACCCGGCTTCAGCACCACTCCCTCTAAGTGCGTTGCAATCCGCACCTCTGGATCTGACCAGTGTAGAGAGGCGGGGACAGCCAACCGCGAGCCGAGAGACCAGCAAGACGATCCGACCTCATGGTTTGCAAGAAGCACCGACGTTCAGACCTACGGAGGAGGAGTTCAAGGACCCCTTTGCCTATATGCAAAAGATATCTGAGAAGGCGAAACAATATGGTATTTGCAAGATCATTCCGCCTGATTCGTGGAAGCCAGACTTCGCAGTCAATACAGAGGTGCGTTTTGTCCTTCCTCCTCTAGCCCTTGACAATTCCATGTTCCTCTTCATTGGGGTTTCCGGAGTTATATCACCGTATTGTGTCCGTACTAACGAGTCGCAGCGTTTTCACTTTCGCACCCGCAAACAGGAATTAAATTCGGTTGAAGGGAGTGAGTACAACACACACAAGTATTTCGGGCCCCACTAACCGCTCAACAGGCACTCGTGCAAATCTAACATATCTCGATCAACTTGCAAAGTTCCATAAACAACATGGAACGAACCTCAACCGATTTCCCAGCGTTGATAAACGTCCTCTAGATCTGTACAAACTCAAGAAGGCGGTCGAGACGAGGGGAGGATTTGAAAAGGTCTGCAAACTAAAGAAATGGGCGGAAATTGGACGAGATCTAGGGTATAGTGGGAAGATCATGTCATCGCTGTCCACATCATTGAAGAATTCATATCAACGATGGCTATTCCCATACGAAGAATATCTACGACTGGCGAAACCCGGTGTTCATCAACAGCTTGAATTCGAATATGGAGGACCTTTAACACCATCTCCTGCGAATTCTCCGATGAAGAGATCACATCAGCACACTCCCTCAAGTTTACGGGGCGAATCTCCGGCAATTCGCGCCTCGGACGCTCTCAACTCATCTATTATGAAGGATGAATTCGAGAAGAATATGAGGAATATTCCTATGTTAGATACTCCAACTCCTCCGGTGCTTGCACCCGCACCCGCGCCTCAACCAGTCAGCTCCGGATTTACTGCGGTAAATACGGGTGGTTTTACTCCTGTCAATGCTGCCCCGGCAACATTCACTCCAGTACAGTTAAACAGACGAGATCGAGAAGAAAGCGGAAGCGCATTCACCCCCCCCAGACGTCCTTTTGAGAGTCCGATGGTCTCCTCCAAGAACACACCCGAGTATCGACCATCCGCACTGAGCTCAGCCCCAGTCGTCAACGGCTTCACCTCGAATCCTCTACTGAAGCGGCAATTAAGTCATGAGAGTATGGATTCGCGGAAAGGGAGCCAACCTCCCGAAGATGGCGAGAATGGACGTCGCAGCAAACGTCTCAAAAAAGGTATGTGCATATTTCTCAATTGTGATGATCGGTCGTATTCTGGAAGCATTCATCTGGGGGTGCTCGTCAATCTGATGCTCGGCTCATTTGACGTCTCATCATGTCTCGATCTGGCGATGGATCCCGGCTAACGTCAGCCCTGCAGATGCCGTACCGACGGTGGCTGGCTCGCATATGACTTTGTTTCGACCGACACCACCAAGAATCCCTGGTGATCGTGGTTCATCAACGCCGGGCGAGGTAAGAGAATCTACTGATTACACATTGCTGCCTGGATATTTACATTTGTTGCAGAAATGTGAGGCTTGTGGGAAGAATGAAGACAGGGTCAATATTCTTCTCTGTGAGTCATGTGACTATGGCTATCACATGTATTGCCTCGACCCGCAAGTCTCTCAGAAACCAGACTATGATTGGCATTGCCCTCGATGCCTTGTTGGTGACGGTCAATTTGGATTTGAAGAAGGTGGTATCTATTCTCTCAAACAATTCCAGGAGAAGGCAGCAGACTTCAAAGAGGGCTATTTTCAGAATAAGATGCCTTTTGATCCCGTCCTCAATTGCTCGCGACCTGTTACCGAAGACGATATTGAGAGGGAATTTTGGCGACTGGTTGCTAGTTTGGAGGAGACTGTTGAGGTCGAATACGGCGCCGACATCCATTCAACTACCCACGGCAGCGGCTTCCCCACAATGGAGAAAAATCCTCAGGATCCTTATTCCACAGATCCATGGAACTTGAATATCATGCCTCTCCATGCCGAGTCTCTATTCCGACATATCAAATCCGATATCTCTGGTATGACTGTTCCTTGGCTGTATGTTGGCATGATATTTTCAACCTTCTGCTGGCATAACGAGGACCATTACGCATACTCGGCAAATTACCAGCATTTCGGTTCGACCAAGACCTGGTATGGGATTCCTGGTGAGGATGCCGAGAAGTTCGAAAATGCCATGCGCGAAGCTGTCCCCGAATTGTTCGAGACTCAACCAGATCTCCTGTTCCAATTGGTAACCCTTTTGACACCCGAACAATTAAAGAAAGCCGGAGTCAGAGTCTATGCATTGGACCAAAGAGCCGGTCAATTTGTCATCACATTCCCTCAAGCCTATCATGCAGGATTCAACCATGGCTTCAATTTCAACGAAGCTGTTAACTTTGCTCCGAACGATTGGGAACCATTTGGCGACGCAGGAGTTGAACGCTTGCAGCAATTTAGACGCCAACCTTGTTTTTCTCATGATGAGCTACTCTGGACGGCAGCTGAGGGCGCCGCGACAGGTGGTGTCACTATACAAACTGCAAAATGGCTGGCGCCTGCACTCCAGCGCATGAGAGACCGCGAGATTGCGCAGAGAAAAATGTTCATCGACAAGCATAAGCCCCATGACAACCCATGTATTGTTACCGATACCGTTGAGGATGCCGGTCCACGATGCCATATTGAGTTCACTGTCGACGATCAGGACCTTCCAGAAGAAGAATACCAATGCACGTACTGCAAAGCTTATGCTTACCTTTCCCGATTCAAGTGCAATGCCAGTGGGAAAGTTATGTGCCTCATGCACGCAGGAAATTTTGAATGCTGTCAACTCCCGGAAGATCAACGGTATGCTGGTAATAATCATATTTTATATTATCGTAAAACAGAAGAAGCAATTTCGTCTACATGCCAAAAGGTCACGGAGAAAGCAACCCTTCCCGAGATGTGGGAAGAAAAGGTAGAAAAAGCTCTTGAAGAGGAAGCAACGCCCGCTTTGAAAACCCTACGAGCTCTCCTTCACGAAGGAGAACGAATTCCATATGATCTACCCTCGCTTCCGACCCTCAAAGCCTTTGTGGATCGGTGTAATGAATGGGTGGAGGAAGCGACGAATTTCATCGTTCGAAAGCAACAAAATCGTCGCAAGAATGAGAAGGCATGGCGAAAAGGTAGCAAAGCAGCAGAACTCGAAGAGAGAGATCGGGAACTACGGAAAGTCGAGAATATGTCCAAGCTTCTTGCCGATGCAAGCCAGCTGGGTTTCGACTGCCCTGAAATCACTCAACTTCAAGAACGTGTTGATGCCATCACAGACTTCCAGCGCGATGCTCGCAATGCGATGCAGAATAATGTTCACCGCGAAACGCATGTCTTCGAAGAACTACTGGAACTTGGCCGAGGTTTCAACATTGACATACCTGAGATTGATAACCTTGACAAACTCGTACAGCAGATGAAATGGACTGATCGTGCTCGTGAAAACCGCGGGAAGTTTTTGTCTCTCAAGGATGTTGACGATCTGATTGAGGAGGCTGCTAAGCTCGACATACCCGAGTACAATGACTACTTGACTTTCTATAAAGATCAAAAATCTGCCGGGATTGCATGGGAATCTAAAGCACAAGAACTCATCAACGCCGAAGTCACCCACTTCCCCCAATTAGAGGCGCTGTCAACTCAGGCCCAAGTTGCTGCTGTGCCTGTATCGGCTGAAACTCTGGCTGCCGTCGACCAGATACTCAACAAGCAACGAGAGGCTCACCGACAAGTAATTTCATTGTGCGAGCGTAGCAAGCATGAAGATTTCACACAGCGGCCTAAGTACACCGAAGTTCGTGACACAATGGAGTATCTCACTGAGCTCAACAGTAAACCAAGCGGCACGTTGGACTTGGAAAAGGAGCAGAAGCGACACGAAGACTGGATGCGTAAAGGCAAGAAGCTATTTGGCAAAGCAAATGCTCCCCTGCATATCTTGAAGTCACATATGGAATATGTCCTAGAGAGAAATGTCGATTGCTTCGATATCAATTCCGATAAACCAAGACTTCCCGCTGAGCCTGCCTCCCGAGAGCCAAGCCCCTCCGAGTCGAAATTGCATAGTTGGGATGATCCTAGATTTAGGGAGGTCTTTTGTATCTGTCGTCGCATTGAAGCCGGTATGATGATCGAATGTGAACTTTGTCATGAATGGTAGGTTGTATCCTTTTTTGTGCTAAGACGGAGCTAATCGAGATCAGGTATCATGGAAAGTGTCTCAAGATTGCTCGGGGAAAGGTTAAAGACGATGAGAAATATACTTGCCCTATTTGTGACTGGCGTGTACGGATACCTCGTGATGCAGCTCGACCTAAGTTAGAAGATCTGCAGGCTTGGCAGGATGAAATCCCCAATCTCCCATTCCAGCCGGATGAGGAGGAGGTCCTTGAGAAAATAATCAATAATGCTCAAGAGTTCCGATCTCATGTCTCGCCGTTCTGCAATCCAGTAATGGCCACAGCAGAGGAAGCCGAGACTCAACGATTTTACCTCCGGAAGATTGAAGGTGCTGAGATCCTTCTTGCATACGAAACAAATTTCTTTAGACAAGAACTTCATAAGTGGTCACCTGTCGCCCCGGAACCGCCGCCAGTTCTCCAGTCCTCAAAATCGACTCGGAAGCCCAGACCCACAAAACTGCAAAAGCTCATGGCGCAGCATGGAGTTGCAGATCCCGAGGCTCTGCCACAAAGCTTACGCTCAAAACCTCACATCTTCAAACGGAAATCTAGTGAGCCAAGCTCAAGCCGCCCTCAACCTCTCCAACCAGCACCCGGTCGTTCCGACTCAGGTACTCCTACTTCACATAGCTTTCCCGTACCATCTGCATCTATGGGCCATCACGGACCCATCTTGTCCGGGATGGGGGCGCCTGAACATGGACACCCAACGCATTTCGGTGGCTTTCCACAAGACCCTCACTATAGTATGGCAAGCCCGACCCATGCTTCGCCAGCTTTCGCACCTAACGCATTTCTTCATGGTGGATTCCGAAGTCCCAGTTTCGGAAATACGAGCCCTCGGCCAGCTATCTTCAACGATGCAGGATTTGGACGTATGGATGCGGCTGCCTTGAGTGATCCAGTGCGTGATGGTTTTATACTCGGCCCTAGCTCAAGTCAGGGTGCAATGCCAGATGGTAGTCAGGACGTGGATAAGATGTTTAACGACCTTACGAACCAGGTAGATGAAGAGGACAATAGTCAGTCCGGCCCCGCTGGTGGGAAAGATACCTCAATGACAGACAACAAAATGGGTGATAGGGAGAAAGACCGGGACACAGAATGGGACGGCAATGATGATATAGATACAATGTTCGACCCTTGAAGTTTTCACTAGGGATGATGGAAATTGGGGTTACGCGTACCCTTTATACGGTACTGTATCATTTTCCTTCGTCATCTCCACTCGTCCTGCTCTGGGTGGAGGGGTGTTTTCGGTCGGTCGGTCGGCGCATTTCTTGCCAAACTAACTGGCTAGTTTCCTTTGTTAGGAAGGAGGAGCATTGCATGCTTGGGCATGGATTTGGCGTCTATTTTATTCCCCTAAAAAACGATCAGGGGAGAGAAAAAGGAGTTTAGATTCTTTGCAAAAATAATTGCTATTATGATTTTTCAGAGTATTGGATGGTGGAGGGAGTTGAGAAATCATCATTTAGAGACCTGACATTGTCTGGCTGGGCGGTGGGCTGCATATAATACGCGACTTGCGTTGCTGTTGCTGCAGTATTTAGTCATGACATGTATTACATGTGTATTGTATGGTATAGTCGATTAATCGAGATATTGCATTTCAATCATTACATAGATTACTTACGTCGAGAGTCGGTAAGTAAGAAGGGGGTTGGGTGTAGGGAAGTGTGGGGGTCGGCGAAGTCGCAAGACCAGTGGACTGTTGGGGGAACTCTATTCCAACGACGTTCGAAGTCCTATGTTCTAAGTACGAGTGCGTCCATAAGTTGGGATTGCTCAAGTTGGGAAATTGCCAATCCATGCAGACTCCGACTTTTCACGTTGCCTTCAACCGTATGCTGGATCCTTCACCGCCGGAGCATAATACCGATCTCCGTGCTTCATATATATCACGTCAAACTTCTTGGTATAGGATTTCTTAATCCTTATCTAATAACCTCAGGGCACAGAACTTCCAAATCAGGAACGCTCTTACTCGGTCAATTAATCTTCTGCCGTTCCCCCAGAATAGCCCCAATGGGGTCCAGAATTACGAGGAACGGCCTCATGGGGTAAAGTCTCTAGTCAGCTTACCCCTTATCCTGGTACGTACCACCACAGTCTGCATCTGATTCGCCACCTCGTAAAATACTCGAAGCTAGTTACTGTATATCAGCCTCAGCATCAGCTATTTATACAGTTGGGGCGACACCGGGCCCCTGCTCAAAGCAGGATCTCACTTGGCTTCTAGAAGAGACGGTCAGAGCAAACAAATATGCGTTGCTTACCCCAGGACCTCATCTCGACACCCGGGTTACGAATTATGAGTTACAGCATCATCTGCATCCTCGACGGAGTGTAAAGGGCAGATGGCACTCCTATAGTCCGCTTCAATCATGTATCGAAGAACCCGTCAAAATCGAGGCCCGAGGGTTAGAACAGGTTGTATTACTTGCAAGTCAGCCTTACTATTTCCCTTTCCCTGTATACCCCACGTGCATAGATGGAATTGACGATTCCTTTTCTTCCTCAGGGCCAGACATCTTAAGTGTGATGAGGAGAGACCTTGTTGCATTAAATGTACCAGCTCTGGGCGGTCTTGCGAAGGCTATGAAGTTGTTTCCAGCAAGCACACAAATCCTGCCGTAATAGCTCCTAAAGCTATGTCATCAAACAGCTCAGTAGGCGGTTACATTCCATTTCTTGATATTACTAGCAACCTACGAGAGAAGAGAGCATTTCACTACTTCCAGACGCAGACTGTCACCGAATTGTCCGGCTTCTTTCAGTCGGATTTTTGGAGCAAGATTGTCCTGCAGGTCTGCCATTTTGCTCCCTCCGTGCTGCATGCGGTCATAGCGTTGGGTGCTTTGCATGAGAGTTATGAGGTGCTGGGCCATGATCATCCCTTTTCGAAGAAGAAAGGGGAGAATGGTCAATTCGTGCTGCAGCAAAGTATCAAGGCCATCCGGTGCCTGAACGATACTATCGCCACTCGCGGTCTGGAGTCTAGGGCATCTGTCTTGATATCGTGTTTCTTGTTCATCTGTCTTGAAAGTATGCAGGGGAATAACAGAGCAGCGCTCGCACACTTGGATTGTGGAATCAAAGTCCTGCGCCATTCCGCCAACGTAAGCTCACCGAGAACGCATCCCCTGAGCTCGAATGCTGCCCCTGATCAACAACTTATTCAAGAGCACATCACTGCCCTATTCGGTACGATGGATTCTCAAGCATCTTCATTCTACAACACGCGCCCCATGTCCTTCTTCTCCCTCGCCGAAAATACAAATATCAAAACCAGTCTTGCCATTCCCATTCCCCCCGTTCCCCATTCCTTCCGCTCGTTGACGGAAGCCAGAGCATGTTTCAACACGCAAGCTGTCGCCACCGTGCAATTCGGGAAAATAGCCCAGTATTTCAGCCCTACCGCCGACGGCTCTGAGCCCGATATCCCGGACGATCTGAAGAGGGCTTTTCTGTCTCGGGGCGCGAATCACATTCTCCAGCTTGAGAAAATCCTACATCAACTCAATAATTTCCTGGCCCAGAAATCCATCACCATGGATACCAATGAGCTGCTCGCTTCCATAGCACTGAAACTAAACCATCTAGGACTCACCATAGTCGTAAAAGCCGGGATGTTCAAGACGGAAACAGAATTCGATGCCCTGATCCCGGATTTCGGCCGTATCGTCTTCTACGTCGATTCCCTGATTCGCCTTTCGAGGAGTCGGAACGGTGGCGGGAAGAAAGGCCATTATAGTTGTGAAGGTGGCATTCTAGCCCCGTTGTGGTACACGGCATCCCGCTGTAGGGACCCTGGGATTCGGCGCAAGGCTGTAGAGCTAGTAATGATCAGCCCGCGGCGAGAGGGTCTGTGGGATAGTATGGTTGCGCGGGCGCTTGCCGAGTGGGTTATTGCGATGGAAGAGGAGGGCCTGGGTCTAGTTGCCGCGGCTCGGGACGTCACAGAGGACCAGAGGATCGTGGTGCTGAATAAGGGCTTCGGGGATGAGGACCGCTGCTTGAGGGTCACGTACCAGAGGATGAATCAGAAGAGGACTGTGAGGGAGACGCTGATACGCTGGTGATCGATCATGTTCGTTTTCTGTACTATACTTTTATCTCTTGCGGAAATATCTATCTCTCCTTGGCATTAAGTTAATAGACTTGAAGAGATGATTCTTTAGCTATAGATAGATATAAAAGTTTAGAATCTCATGTAAAATCCACTTGTCAATAAATTGCACTGTCTCATACTCTTGCAATTTTTCCCCCTGTTGCATGTAAGACAGATAAATATCTATCCCTAGTGCATTTTTCAGCTTTCTGATTGAGTGGATGAACGGCTAAGGAGTTTCAGATCTTGTTGTCTTCAATTGTTAATACCTTGTTCAATATATATACAAATTCCTAGAGCATACTTACAAGGAACCAACAAGTTCCCACAGCGAATAATCGACTTCCATGAGCGCTTACGTTTAATGATCCCTAAACAAGCAGCTAATCCTTTAGAATAGTGCATTAATAGTTAACAAGATGACCATACCAGGCTTTCCAGCAGATGTTGGCAAAAAAGCCTTGCAGATCTGAAATATGTCGGTTTCACGAATAGAATTCCAAAAACACCTTTGCCAGGACTATAGCCCTTACAAGGTTTCAACGTTGGATTCTACCGGCATGAACTAGACCCTAGAAAGCATTTAGTATTACTTGCATCGAACAGAGTCCGAATACGTAATGTTTTGATATCCTCCTCCATAATGAAACTTATGCAGCCTATTTCTGACATCACAATAATGGAATCGCGAGATCTGAAGCCCTAGCAGAGGTCATTGATGTTTCATTTCGTGAACCAAATTCCCAGATATTCAAGAGAGGAATCAAAAGCCCCTGAGCTGTTGGTGTACTCCTTAAGAAATGTATGCTGATGAAATTAATATGCAGTTGGAGCTCAACTATAGCAATTACCAGCCTCAATGAAATCTAAAACATAGAAACAGATTATTGAACAGTTTCGATTGATACCACAACTCAGCAGGAACGACCAAGGCGATGTCAACCCCTGATATTTCTCTATAGCGCGCACCGGGAATCTGGTTCTGCCGCCTTTGGCAAGCGAGGAAATTCATTTCTACTTCCTCCATGTCAACCTCAACCTCCGACTCCAAATTCTCCTCATCTTCTATTCAAAGTAATTTTTGGAATTAGTTTCTGATCAGACTATTTCAACTATTCATACCACAAGTTGTCTCCCCCAAAAACCTTACTTCCGCATCGATATCATGATAATGCCTAAAGGATCTGAGCATATGGATGGGTGATTCATTCGATAACCAACTAATATCTTACCCAATGGAGATGAGTGGCATCTAGAAGAGAAGATTGGAAAGGTGAATTAGCTTTCTCGTGCAATGTTCGAAGCCAGAGGAATATACCCATGTAGACAATCGGCCGGTGCAGAAAGGGCTAGAGCTAAGATACGTGTCAGCCCTAACGGGGCCTTTATCGATGGGAGATTGTAGGCCTTTTTATTCTACTTTTGATTATAAGTCACCACTTTTGACCATGAGTCAGATACCTCCTATAGCTCCACTCGTATGTATATATAAGTCCATAGTCCCCTTAGATCAGAGGCTAACCGAGTCTATCCCAAAAGTTCAACAATACGTCTTC
Source organism: Chlorociboria aeruginascens (assembly GCA_002276475.2). Classification (NCBI taxonomy): domain Eukaryota; kingdom Fungi; phylum Ascomycota; class Leotiomycetes; order Helotiales; family Chlorociboriaceae; genus Chlorociboria; species Chlorociboria aeruginascens. The sequence continues at coordinate 25,406 of NCSK02000243.1, read as the reverse complement.
AGTGACTTATCAAAGAACGGTTCTCAGGCTCTCATAATATGCTAACGAATATGAATTCAGAATCCCAGGATATTGCTTTAAGCAGCTAAGAAAGACGGAAGTATGCTTCAAACACAGTGGATGAAACCACTGAATTCGGAATAAGGACCTTGAGGAATCTCACCATATTGGGCTGTGCTTCATCTCCAAAGCTTCTTTCGTCCATAAATATGGCCCATAAGGAGAGCATGTCAGGACCAGGAGGCTATATCGTCTACAATTTCATGGAGAAACTTCCTGGTACGCCACCCTTTGATTTTTGGGTAGGCAAAAATTTCACAAGCCAAAGGAATCTGCTCCTGACTTCATTTTGCGAGGCCTTTATGTAAGTTTAGAAAGAAACCTGGGGAAAAATATCTTAAAATCCTAATTCGTTCCCATAGAGAGGTCATTAAGCATGGAATTTATCATACAGATGGCAAGATTGACAATATGCTATGGGATAGTAAGAGGTGGTGAGTATGAAAAAAATTGCATGTGGCTTGGTTGGAAGCTGATCGGTTTTGATAGCTACATTGTCGATTTTGAGTATGCAATAAGGCTAGAAGATGATGGCGAAGAACACGACAATCTTAGAGTTTGGACGGATGATGAATATCTGTTTTCGGGGTTTGTTTGGAAATCCAATGGTAAACTGACGTGGTAGAGCTTAGGTATTTTGTCATCTTTTCTCTTTAGTTCTACTAGAAACCTTGAACTCAGTTAGTAAATGTGGCGTGAAAATATTGATGCTATGTAACTCAATATTTATGGTGAAATTTATATTACGTCAGAGCCTTTTTTGGCTCTTCAGATGTTAGACATGCGCTTTAGAATTAGGAATTCTTGTAGTAGATTTACTAAATATTACAAATAGAAAACTAACGAAATTTGGATTATGTCACCAAGACTGGAAGCTTGATAATCTTTTTTAGGACAAGAAAAAACGGTGAGCTATGAGCTCTTTTCTTCTACGCCCTCAGACTAATATTTTTCTAAAAGCTATTTTATCGATTTTGAAGATAGCATGCGTGTTGATGAAAAGAGTGACGAGCGTACTGTTTGGCGGTATAGTACATATTTTCTATGGCGCCTGGCTCTAGATAGTAAGCCTAGGAAAGAGAGGTGCTAAAGTTCCAAGATAGTTTAGAAACAATACAATTACGACTGTAAGAAATGTCCCGTCAAAAGGAAGTTAAGATATATTAAGCCTTACTCTCACGAATCAGTCAGGTAGGTACATTATGTGGCACTTACGTCAATAGCAATATTTGCCACTGATACCGAGCCTGATCGAGAATTCCTACCCTACGACGTTTGCGTTTAAAATTCTTTTATTGAAGTTATATAAAGTTACTGACTTACAAACAACCATCATCCAATCTATGTCGATGGTTTACGATCTTTATATATCTGGTGAGCAGCTTTCAGCCTGTCCATCGCGATGTCAAGTCTCTCCGGCTCGACGGCAAAAGAGACACGCATCCAGCCTTTGAAGTCCGGAGGCATATGGTAGTCACCGGCAGAGAAGAAAAGGATACCTGCTTGTTGATAGAAAGCTACAGCAGCCCTCTCATCCGTCCTCGTTTGGGCGTACGGGGCTAGCCTTGCAAGCACAAACGTCGTTGCTTCACACGGGAGGTACTCAATCGAGTTGGCTTCGAAAAAAGCCGTCATCCGGCCATATGCGATGGCGAGCTGGGAAGAGTTATGCTGTATAATGTCATGCAGACGGGAAGAGGATAGTAGTTCCCTGCCGAACAGGATCGATAGATTCGAGACGTTGGTGTGTGCCACAAGAGCAATAGAGTCCCGTATCTCTTTGCTTCGTGTCACAACACATCCCTACACCAGTGATGAGCACTTTGTATCTTGAAGAAGTTTGGAAAGCAATGAACAACTCAAGAAAGTACACACCAAACGCGCGCCTGTCGCACCCAGGTCCTTGCTCACGCTCCAGATCACGTGGATCTTGGTTGGATCACATCCGTTGGCAGCAGCATCGATTGCCAGGACTGATGTGAATTTTCGAGGCTTGCTCAGGTCGCTACATCCATGCTCGCTCAGGGCAAAGACCTCGTCGGATATGAGATGGAGGTTATGACGCTGACAGAACTGCATCATCAGAATCAGATTTTCCTTACTGTAGCAGCGTCCCAGCGGATTGTGCGGATTGGTAACAACCACGGCTTTCACTGGAGCAGAGGCATTTCGGAGAGCCTCTTCCAATGTAGGGATCATACCTGCCCCGAAAATGTCGTCCATGCTGCCGACGCCTGCTGGGATAGGGACCACACCAGTGTGCATGCTCAGGAACACTTCGTAGGCGCCTGGGTCTGCAGTCAGCAGATGCATCATCACTTAAGGAGGGGTGCGCTGACCTGCGTGGTAGGGGCAAGGGATCAGTACCCCCTCTCCTGCGTCACAAACGCTCCATGCCAGGCCGTCCAGCGACCCGGCCGCTCCAGATGTAAGCACTATATTCTTATTCCCCACTACTTCGAATGGGGCGAAGTAGGTGTTGAACAATGAGGAGAGAGCTGTGAGAAGTCTTGCTTCCCCCCAGAATCCATGAGGCCAGTTGAAATCCTGATCCCCAAAGTCAGTACCACGGAATATTCAAGTGCTTGCCTCTCAACTTCACTCACTTTGTCCGTGGCATTCTTGGAAGCTGCTTCTCTGAAGATGTCGAGGACGTCTTTCCGGATGCTGTAGTTCTCTGCAAACGAGAGGTCAATCCAATTACTGTCGTCTATCACCTCTGTCAGGGATATCGGAAGGTGCCCGATGTAGGTCCCAACGTTTTGGGCCCCTCGCTTTGATAATGCTTCCATTTTGAGGTAATTGGTAGAGATGAATAATGTTTGATGAAATAAGATGTTTTGACTAGGTTTGGATGAAGAAGTTGTTTTTGTAGGTGGAAGAATTGACAAGTGAAGCCTGGCTTTCAAGAGCTACAAAAGTAAGATATAGATAGAGCTTTCGAGCTCGGAACCGAATTGAATATCAGACTGGCACATTTCCTTCTAAATAAAGAATATTTGTAACTCACTAATGCAGGACCTCATGCGATCTTTAACGTGCTAGGGTCAAGGCTGTACCATGTCTGCCCCGCTAGCGCTTTATTGTTATTTTATTTTTTCAGTAGTATTACCTAGTTGTAAGATAATTTTATTGTCAACTAGTCCCAGCATTATTTGCTATTATTTGTGGAGTTGTTTTCGGTACTACGTGCAAGGGGCTAACATACTCCTAATCAAGGCTTCTATACTGTGGACACATGATGAAATTTCAGAGCTACCTATACATGGGCTGTTAAAATTGCTTCTTGGCTAATAATCTACAAAGTAATAACCGGAGCTCAAAAGGCCTGTATACTGCGCCACATGAGTATATAAACCAGCAAGAATGACGAGCGATATGCAAAACTGATGAAATCTCATCATCTGAACTCGTTTTCACCACAATACCTAAAAATGATAGAGCATAAAAGACGAAGCTCATCCTTCAAGCTGGCCACTGCTCCTTACAATGAAGCACCGCTGCCCGCTCCGACGCCCTCCTGGCTCTCCTCTCTTCCTGATGCAGTGGTTCCATATCTACAGCTTATGCGCCTGGACCGACCAAATGGCTACTGGTACTTCTGGTTTCCTCATGCTTTTGGCACGCTGCTGGCAGCCATCAAACAGCGCTCAAGCTTGCAAGAACTTCTCCTTTCCAACCTGATCCTGCTCTGGGGGATACTCATTATGCGGGGTGCAACATGCACATGGAATGATACCGTCGATGTGGAGTTTGATAGAAAGGTCTCGCGTTGCCGGAACAGGCCGCTTGCACGCAAAGCACTCTCTGTGACGCAGGCCAATCTCTTCACTGCGGCGCAGACACTGGTTTCCCTTGCGACATTGGCTTTCCTCCCACCTTTGTGTGCTGTCTACGCCGTACCGGGAGTGGTGGGCTGGTTCTGCTATCCACTTGCCAAGAGATTCACATACTATCCCCAAGTGGTGCTCGGGTTTCCGATGGCATGGGGCATTTATATGGGTGCGGCCTCTATGGGTGCGGATCCACTGCACTTCGCGCCCCTGCTCGAAGCCTTGACATCCGTGATCAAACTCCAAGCTTTAGATGCAGATATGATCATCAGAGCGCTTCTCCAACTGAGGGTTGATTGGCCTATGGCGACTTTCTACGCTGCGAACGTGGTCTGGACGCTGCTGTACGAGCTCATTTATTCACACCAAGATGCGGCTGAGGATATTGCTGCCGGCGTTAAGAACCTGGTCTTGTTGTACTCTAATCCTGACGCCCCAACCCTGCAAGAGCGTTTCGGCACTATGCCACTGCTATGTCGTCTCGCCTGTGCTCAAGTACTGCTTTTAAGTGCCGCGGGCTCGCTGGGCGGGTTTGGTTTCCTCTACAGTACAGGGGCCGTCGCAGGTACAGCTGCAGCACTCGCGACAATGCTGAGCCGCGTTCGTCTGGAGAATCCGGAGTCTTGCGCATGGTGGTTCAAAGTTGGCAATGCCAAATATGCTGGGGGGTTCATGGTTATTGGGTTAGCAGCTGAATATGGGGCTTGCCTGATCTAGGCCTCAGCCGGTTCTTTGTTAACTTATGAGAATATAATCTAGCCACTACGCTGGTCAGATCAAGGTTGACTGAGGTTCTGCCTTGCCGATCCTTTGCTCTTATTATCTGCCTATCAAGCAAAGTCTATGTACCATAGCAATTTTTAGCTCCTGCCTGCCAGAATTTAAATATGATTTTTTTAAGACCTTGTTCCCTTGTTCCCTTGTTCCCTTGTTTCCGTTGGTTTCTCATTCTTGAGCTTGCCGAATGCAGAAGAGATGAGCCGCACTACCCCGCTTTATACCACAGTGCATATAAAAATCCCGAGTGACGTGGGTACGAATACACCGAATACTAGGTTGAGGCGTCCACGCAGGCGTTCTCGAGATAAAGGGAAGTACCGTGGTAAGCATATTCTCGCTTAACCCCTGAATCCCCCTGTGCAGCCAATCGCACACCTCAAATCAAAACTCGGACCAGCGAGCATATACATCTCTTCTATTGGTGGACCCGAGAAATCCGCTTCCATGGCGATCACGTATGACGGCACGGTACGAGGGTACGTAGATCGAGCATGCGGCTGGCGATTACGTGCCGCCCAGCGGCATACCGTCGAAACGTGCTTACTGTCAAATTAGGCAAGTAAGATAGCTGATCTTGATTTAAAGGTGCATCTGTGTTGGTTTCGGGGTTTCTCTAGAAGTGGAAAATGCTCGGTGATGTTAGAGACTAGGCGAAGTTCCAGTAATCATTTCACATACTACGCCTCACGGCTGTTCAATGGTATCTTTTACAGGATGATATTTGGAACTCTTCCTCGGTCCGATTCTTGTGCTCAGTCAATATATATTATAACTTATTTCAAACTCTAGCTAATAGAGTGTCTGATCAATTATGGTTTACAAAAATGGCAAGGTGGATAGGTATCAGAGTGCATTCATATTTTCATTACCCCACTATAACCATACACATATAGCAAGACCTGCCAATCAACCTCAGCTCTTACAAGGTTTATGATTACCCACTTATCTGTTATCCCAAAGCTCCAAAATACAGAGGCCGCAAAAGTTGGGCTCGAGCAAATAGTCACTTGTTGATACAATTTCCCATCACACGGGTTCCCGGCCATGGAGAGGGATGATGTCTTCCTCATATACGTTGGGCGTCGGCGGCGCACCAGACCTGTTGCTCGATGCAACTATCGTATTGCTATATTGTCTACTCTTATTATCGGATATCTTGCGAAATTTGCTACCATCCGACATGGCATATGTTTGCGAACCGGATCTGAACTTCGATGATCCCAAAGTTTGGCTGGCGAGTCTGATGGCCGGCTGCAGGAGCGGCCGTAAGGGTGGTGCGCTGCCCACAATCATAGCTATGTTTCTCTCCATTCCAGACCATGTCAGTCCCATCACGGTACTGTATGATACGTCTGGTAGTGCCGTGGGAGATGCATGAAGCTGTTGTGCGCTCTGGGTGGTACGGATAACCGCGAAAATTCCAGTGCTGTGAGGGAATTGGTCAACTGAACCCTTTAAGGAATTCCAGAAATGTACTCACACTGCACCGAGACTCATCAACGTCAGCACAACGGCCTTGGTGCGCTGCGAGATTTGCAACCTTTGCAAAAGAAGGAACGGGAAAAATGCGAGGAAAAAATCAGAGAAAGCGGAGAATGCTAGCCACGATTAGGCTCCTTGAGGACTGAATACCCTTCCAGATTAGAAAACTCACATCCTTGAAAAATAATAAATATAAGTTTTGTCCTCACAGGCCAGCATTTGCCCTTGACCAAGGGATCCCATGATTTCTTATTAGGAGTACAGCCAACGTAAAAGGTAAGGATAACAACGGTATTGACGATGAAAACCAAGGCACCTAAAATCCAGAGTACATATTTCTGGACTTTCTGACTGAGATTCTGCGAGCCACGGAGCACTCGTGTGTATGACAAGATGATGGAGATCTTGGCGAAGGTCAAGGCATGTACGCAGAAGACTTGCGAAAGTAGGCTGTAGTATTGCTGGTTGATTGCCTGCTTAGTAGTAAGGTAGATGGTATGTCTGCCCATACCATTATTAACGGCCACATAATCCATAATGGTGGCGATAAGAGCCTGGAGCTGCGAACATGGTGAGCTTTTGCCAGCGTCGAAGAGATGTCTTTAGGATACCTACCAGTGCAAATACCATCAGGTAGTCATCCCAGCCTCGCTGAGAGTATTTCCACCGCGCGAGAGATCGCAACCCGATCACAATGACGGCGCATAGAAACGTCACTGTGGTGCCGACTTCCAGCTTCCACCCAATGTCAACGTTTGGGGGTTTGATAGACGCTGGCATAGTGATGGTGGTAGTCAGAGTGCAAAGTAGTAAGAAGGGATCTTCGAAATAGGAAGCTGGAGAATAATATGTGAAAGAAGTTTAGTTGAAATCTTATATGTGGTAGATTAGCCGTTTCTTTGACCAATTGACGTCCAAATAGAAGGAGCTATACACATGTATTTATATTTGTCTCTACAAATATCACTAAATGCGCGACATCGATATGAATTCCATGTCCAAAAATTTAATTAGCACTATTATTACTTACCTATATTATTATTTAGTTATGGTGCTAAACCAAATAAATCCACTAAAGAATATAGGTCTCAAGTAAAACTTCTTCATTCAATTAAGGCCATGTCTAAATGGAGCGAGGTGTGCCTCCAATACCGGGATCGGGGCTCCTACGAGATCTGCTACCAAGCACAAAATTCCAACTCAACGTCTCCACTTCTTTACTCGCTCGAGGAATCATACCTTTCCTATTTATAGCCAAGATAACAAGATCGGGTGATACAAATGAGCCAGAAAACAGGAAGATATCAGGGGCTATATTTTACTTTGCAGGATCTCGCTAGCCTGCAGTCTGCGACTGCAAGGTTCGATGCGGAGTTCCTCCCTTCGCCAAGGGGTGCTTGTAGGCTGATATTAGATAATGATTTCCTTCGTAGAAGTGATACGATAGTTCGTAGGCGGGGACATATACCTAGATTATGGACATGGGGGAAGCGTGGCTATCACAACAACAAGCATAAGCCTTCGGAGATTCATGGAGGATTCCTAACGGCTTGTATACTCCCAAACAAGTCTTACTCCGAGACGGTAGTTCTCCAAAGTGAGCTGAAGTTCAGCCAGCCAATGACTATGAAAAATGATAGCACGGAATGCATACTAAAGTATGTTGCAAGGATAGTATAATTCAGCCCCCAATTTCGAGCTTTGAGGCTGGACCGCGCTTCCCGTGGTCCCGGATTTGCGCAGTGTGGTTGTACGAGTCCCGCCCACCGGTGCTGAGGAACGTTTTGGGGGCCATATGCATGCATATGCAGGTCAGGGGCAACACATACTCTCTGTTGTGTGCTGTGCCACGTATCAGTAAGTTTCGAACGTGCACTATTACCTGTATGTATCATGCAGCTTGTGTCGGTAGAACTGTGGAGTTGGTATTCTCTCCTGCTCTTACGATGAGATCTTCCTTTTAGGCCTGGATATCAAATAGAAAACTGCTCTTGGAGATATGGGCATATCATTGTTGTGGAATGTCTATTCTAGAGACAATTTGTACCCGGTTGCAAATAAGCCCAAAGTAAAGTGTTATGCGCAATATCTCAAGGAGAGAGTTGTGCCTGTTCCCTATCAAGAGAGAGAACTTTCCACATAATCATAATTATAAAATTGTAGAACTGATTCATGGCGCATACTATTAAAGAGAGTCCATTGTTTCTATGCTAGCTAGAGTCTCAAAGCGAAAGCCCTTAACAGTCTCCATGTACGGAGGGTAGTCCGTCTACTGAGTGCGAATTGTCAACCCGAGTTTTGAACCTTCTTAATTATATCCTCTAGCTGCTCTGCCACAAAGGGCGGGTTGTCCTTCTGAACAAAATGTCCAGTCTTGGGAGCAATAAGTGGTCCTTTAGCTCTGTCTGGATCAGTGAGCCCACAGAGTCCTTCGTTGTACTTCTGCCACATACTGTCTTCTTAGTGCATTGCTTGAGTGCGCGGTAGCTATCTATTCACTTACGGTTGTGTGTACATAGCAGCCATGCCAATAGGGACCTTCATCATCTCCCACTCCTCCTTTGAGAATTGCTCGAGGTCGTGGCCCACAACCGTTACCCAGGGTCCTTTGTCTGACACTTTGGATCCCTTCAGCTTTGGCTTCGATGGGTCAGGCAGTATGTTTTTGATTTCGCGCCTGTCGAATCCCTCTTTGTTCCGTGCACCTGACGCGAATATAGTGGTCATCTTCGTATAGGCTGCTTCGTACACCTCTAGCGGAGTGCCGGCGGGAACCATCTTCTCCAGATTGAAAGATGGGTCTTTGGGATTGGGCCAGATATCCTCATAGTCAGTGTTTCCAGGATTAGAGTCAAGGAACAAAATGCCTTCAACAATTTTAGGATATCTAGGTATGTCAAAGGTTGATCATCAGCCACAACGCTAGCGAAGGAGATATAATCTTGGTATCTATTACCTATCTGCATATCTTCGAGCGACATGTGCACCAATGCTATTGTTGACAAAGATGATACGTGAAGAGCAGTCAGGAGAAAGGGTCTGGATCAGCTCATGAAGGTCGTCAGTAACATCATCCAGCGTGTGTGCGTAGCCAGGCTCCTTGTTCGGCCAGTTCTCGCGTGGGTCTCTAGAAGAAGCGCCTTGGCCATAGCGATCGTACGTGATCATGCGTGGCTTGGGGGAAAGGCTTGACTGCTGAATGAGCTGGATGGTCGGCATCCAAACGGTTTGTGAAAGCCCGAGGCCATTAAGAAAAATGACGAGTAGATTGTTGCCCGCATCTCCTTCGAAGAGCTCATATGCGACAGGAGCGTCGGGCTTGGATGGTAAAACCAAGGTAGGCATCTTGAATGATATAAAATATAAAATATAGATAGATGTCTTCGACGGATCACAAAGCTTTCGAGGACTACTCGTAAGTAAAGCAGACTTTTATCTCCTGGCCCGGAGAGAACGAGATGTGTTGCGCAACAAAGCGTGACGGCAACAATCCTGTTACCCTGACTTTACTTTGCACATCTTTGCCGTGAATGCCTTTCGCTTTACCAATTTGCTTGGTCAGACGCAGGGGGCACCGGCATACTTCCATCACGGCAATCAATGGCGTACGGACCGGAAGTAAAACGGCTTTACTGGATGTAAAGTGGCACAGAGTATTACGGCACAGCAAAGAAAGTCTAGTTTTATGTTTCCTGTAGTATTTTCCAATGATGGCATTCCCTATTCGATAGATTAATTCCACGTCCCATATACGGACGGCATGGGTTCTTGAGCCGGTCACAAACATTATAATGTGCATATGCATGTCCTAAGTACAAGTACTCGGCGTCAACCAGGTTTTGGTTGGCCCCCTTTTTCCCATGTCTAACTAATAGCCGTAAGGAGCGAAATGGCGGTTCAGGGATTAAGCGACAACAGTGCCTCCATAAGGCTGCGCTTTTGCCGGGGCAAACAGTATGCATAACTTTGGCCGTTAAGTCCTAAATACGTGGGCCTTAAAAACCATATTGTATTGGCTACCATCTACGATACTAAATACGCTGCATATTTTACTATAAAGTGGATGGTGGGTCTGCATGGGCCCAGGCATTCTCGGTTTATATATGAAATTTGGTAATAAATAAATCACATCCCAGCACCATGGTCATGAAACCACATAGGGCACCAACGACCCTATAGAGAATTATCATATCCATCGAGCCACCTCCATGAATATGGAGGACGGGATGGATACGGTGCTAAAGCCTCGAAGAGGGATTTGGAACCAAATAAATACCCTGTAAACGAGGGATCCATCCATCGACTAGGTTAATTTTTCTAACCCCATATTTTTATTTCCACTATACGAAAGTAATAGGCAATGATATCCATCTTCTTCAGAAATCCAATCAATCATTCAATAACCCCTGCTTGCTTCCCTGATCCTGTGCTTTCAAGGTTCCTTCAGGTAGAGTAATACCGTATGGGAAATGTCCATGATCGATGGATGACACGGGACAGCTAATGGAAGATACGGAGAAGAGTCGAAAAGCAGATAGGAACTAGTGATGTAAGATGTACTATCCCCTCCCCTGTTTATCTCGGGCAATCATCAGTTCAGGCCCCCTAACCGTGTAGGCTTTTAGAGCACCAGCTGGGTGAATCTCTCTACGAAGGGATTTCCGGTCCCTAAGAAAATTGGAGGGTGAGATCTAGGAAAGCCTTGGAGTATAATGGTATATCATCTCCAAAGTAGCTAGCATTCCTGCTGAACATCTCCTTTCCTAGCCCTCCTTGCCTCAAAGATTCTGTTATTTGACATCACGATAGCTAACTCCAAAATGCTTTCAGAAGTTGCAAGTTTAAAATTCGAATGGCAGACGCCGCCGCCTCATTGCGGGCAGCGTCTACCGCCAGTGCTTCTGGATGAGGTTGCGGCCCAAGATCCAGAGCGGGTGCTCTATTCGATTGCGAAGACGCATGACATGGAAGACGGCTTTCAGGATCTCAACTACAGAACAATCGCAAATGCCGTTAATCGTTGTGCTCACTGGTTGAAACAAACGCTGGGAACTGGTAAGTCCAGGGTTTTCTGCTACTTGGGGCCTCTGGACCTACGGTATCTGATTCTTGTCATGGCTGCTCCCAAGGCGGGGCACACTGTAAGTGATCTCCCCGCGTCATAGAGTTTGCCGCTAACGAAGGAAATCCAAGGCCTTTTTCACTTCTTATCGAAACAGCCTCGAGGCCCATATGTCGTTGATCGAGCGAACTGGTTGCTCTGCATTTCTTCTGCCAAAGGAACCCTTGCCTATTGCACGCCACATTTTAGAGGGGAGGCCGATGGAAACCATTTCAACTCCAGATCTGGACTACTTCCTAGACGAGCGACCGGTCGAAATTGTTCCGTTTGAAAAAACCTTCGAAGAAGTCAAAGATGAGCCATTCTGCATCCTCCATACTTCAGGATCTACCGGCATTCCCAAACCTGTGCCTGTTACATACGGGTCATATGGAAGCATGGATGCCATGCTTCTAGTTCCATCGCTCGGCCATAAACCGACGTTCTTGAGCTACGCGCAAGGGAAACGGGTGTTCCTAGCTCTTCCATTGTTCCATGCCGCGAGTCTCAACTGGACTGTAGGAATGGCTTTGTTCGCTAGTGTTATTTGTATATTGCCTCCTCCAGCTCCACTCACTGCAGAATTGGCCAGCCAAATTTTCCAGTATTCCAATGCCCATGGCACGCTAGTGGCACCGTCTCTTGTCGTCGACTGTTACAACAATGACACGTACTGCGTGAAGATGCTTCAGAGCCTGAAGTTCATTGTATACGGAGGCGGCATGCTGCCAGCGGAGATCGGGGACATCCTCTGCAAGAGAATCAGACTGTTGACTCTGATGGGATCTTGTGAGACGGCTCTGCTTCCACATCAAATGCATGACGACCCTCGGGACTGGGACTACATTTCTCTGAGCCCATGTCTTGGGCACACATTCAGGTACGAGCGTGACGGACTGAGCAATTTGATCATCGTGAGGCAGAAGAAGTATGAGCTGCACCAAGGTGTTTTCTCGACATTCCCACAAAAAGAGGAACACGCCATGGGTGACCTGTTTGAGCCCCATCCCACTAAACCAGATTTATGGCGCTTCAGAACAAGAGCGGATGATATTATCTCCTTCACAACTGCTGAGAAGCTAAATCCCACCACCATGGAGAGTACCATTCAAGCGAATTCACTTGTCAAGTCAGCAATCATTGGAGGTCAAGGCCAATTCCAAGCGTCGCTCCTACTTGAGCCCCGTGTATACCCAAAGAATGCCACTGAAGAAGAGGCTTTCCTCAACGAAGTTTGGCCCAGCATTCTTGAAGCTAACCGTGGCTGCCCGGCGCACGGCCGGATCCTAAAGGGATTTGTGATGCTTACAGACCCTGCAAAGCCTCTCCCGCGCGCCGGTAAAGATACCGTGCAACGCCATGCTGTTTTCAAGCTTTACGAGGCGGAGTGGAAAGCCCTGTACGAACGTCTAGCTCAGCCTAAGCAGGCTTCGAAAGGACCTATAGGGCAGTCATCACCGGCCTCGGGAAAGACCAACAACAACCTAGGCCAAGGAGGTTCCGACACTTTGTTATCAGATAAAATGGCACTCGCTATTGAGGCAATCGTTGAGCGGAAAGTTGCTGCTGCTCTTGAGCATTTTGCCTCTGCACTACTGGCAATATCCAACCAGATCATGTCCGAGGACTTATCCCCCTCTTCCGCCGTCGCAAATATCCGTAATTTGGTTAATCAAGCTGCCACTATTCCTCCAATTCAGAACGGCCACGCCGGAGCGCCAAATGGCGGCAACAATGAAGTCAATGGAGTGAATAGAGTAAATGGTCACACCAAAGAGCCAGCCGATGGGCCATCGCCGCAAATAGCGCTGCACAAGATAATATACGACGTTCTCGGTGAGAATCTCAAAATGGACGACATCACTGATGACGCGGATCTTTTCGAATGTGGGCTTGATAGCATTCAGGTTCCTCCCCTCCTCAATGCCATCAATGCCTTCATCATCAAGTCTCAGCAGCAGGTTGACCTTGTCAAGATCGAAGTTGTTTATTCAAACCCGACTGTGGCGAGATTAATCGCAGCTGTCTTGTGAAGTATCATATAGTTGTAGCATAGAAAGAAAATTTTATGAAGTCTTTTTGAAAGCTGCATTAAAATCCGAAGTGCCTTATCTGTTTGAAGTAAAATTTCCAGATGATAATGAAATTAACGATTGAAATAACTATAGTTCCAATTGAGCCATTGTAATAAAGCGATTGCGATTTTGATTTAATACAAAGGGAATTCAGCCTCTTTCCAGATAGCTTTGGGGTTTTTCGGATAGAAAAGTGATTAAAAGGACCAATCCGATCTTCAACAATATATTTGTAATAGAGACATTATTATAAAGATAATCCATGGATTTTTCCGGTGGAATGGCATATATTTCAAGTACTAATTTCCCGCGCAGACGAATGAGGGGACTGGCCCACGTCCATAATGCAAAACAACAACAGTACAAAAAAAGCCAGGACTCCAAGACTTTTTGGCCCAATAGCAATAATCACAGCATTTCAGTGTCCTTAAATTTGGATCTATGCTCCTCATTATATCAACTCATGCCTGGTTGTTTATCATCATCAGTTGTAGGGATTCGTTTAATTAGGACGTTGCCTTCGAGGTGCAAGAGATGCTGGTAGTTAGTTATGTAGTTGTGATATATAGGAGGCGCATTTAGCTGAGATGCCGATTCTAGTAGTAAATGTGCTGCTGATTGTAGCGCCAGCAATCGTGGAACCAGGCTGTGACCTTGATTTATACTGTGATGTGAAGTTAAGTGTAAATTTTGAGACTGGATTGGCTGCTGTGGAATCGAAGTTGCAGGTTGTCTTGAAGCTTGGTTTAGCGCTTGAATTCGAAGCATAGATGTGGATATATGTGAAGGCGAGGGTAAACGTTGAACTTGTGGTTGGAGGCTATTATTGAATGGCTGAGTACTGGCCACTAGAGAAGATGTTCCTTGATTAGCCCCTCTAGATGGATCGAGAACTGGCCTATGTGCTAGTTGTTGAGGCAGTGATTGCTGAGTAGAGTTCTGAGCAAACGCCGGATGAGCTGCCGCCTTTTCGGCCTTCGATAATCATAGAGCAATTACCGCATTCATGGCTTCGGTAGAATTTTCTCTGGCTATTTGTTTTCGTCCCGTATTGGATTTATATCTTTCAGCTAAAGCAAGTGCCTGCTCCTCCAAAGAATTGACATCGCGACGAGGAAGTATATCCTTCCCAGCCGGAGTTTTAGTATTAACGATCATTGTCAGACGCTCCTTAATCCAGTTCTTACAGCGGAACTGTTCACCATCTTGCGTATATTGCCACGAGATGCGCCAGCAAATGGGCTCGGCGTCTCATCAAGAATCGGGTCGGTGGCTTTGACCTGTCGGCTGACATCGTAGGTGTTTAGAAGGTAGATGATGATAGGACTAGGTTCTGTGATGACGGTGCCTATAATTATGACGAGCATAGGTGAACTTTCAAGGGGAAAAACGACTATTAGAGAGGAGAATGTGTAGTCGTGTTCGGCATCGCAGCTATAGATTTGGAGATTTTAGGCGATGGATGGATATTCGAGTAGAGTAGTCAGGGGAATGAGTTGCAGTTGCGAGTGCCAGGTTCGTTAGATGGTTACGAATGGAGAGAGGGGTCGTACAATACATTGAGATAGTGAAGCCTTGACGCATCCGTGTTTATGGTGGGTTGAGAAACCACTCTGGATCGAGGTCGGGAAATCGATGCGTTCAATCGGCCTGATTGAAGAGTTATGGATGGCAATATATATCTTCATTGCCATACCAGAGCTCTAAGCTGTAACCTTAGACAATAGCTCCCGTAGCTGGGATATCAACTCGTATCTTCCGCCCATCCCAATCTCATCGCCAGACCATCACCTCTGCTCGATGCTCAAAGACTTTTCATTGTCGTTTGGAAGAAGAAACGATATTGCGATGTCGTAAGTCCCAATATGGCCAACGTGCTTGCATAAGTTTATGCACAAGCAAGGATACCGCCATTCTACCGCCGTGATACCTCACACAGCAGCTATGCAAGCATCACCAATAGCTATCTGTCCCTACGATCACGCGAGCCTCAAACATATATGCATATTACAAAACTCATAAAATCGATCACGGTTCCCTCTTCTTTCCTTCCCAAATAAATCCCTTCCGCTGTTCTCACAATGGCAACTCCTAACCCCGCAAAACCCATCATCCTCCATATTGGGGATCCCGTCAAATGGAATCTGGAGTACTACTCCCAGTTAGCTCAAGATTTTACCATTGTGAGACCGGAGACGGAGGAGAGAGAACGAGGACAGTTTGTGAAGGCATTGAGGGATAGGAAATGGGGTGATTTCGCGGCTATCTTTAGGCCGTTCTGGAATACGGGGGGTGAGATGGGGAGATGGGATAAGGAGCTCATTCCTCTAATTCCGGAGTCTTGTAAGATCTTTGCATCTGCGGGGGCGGGCTTCGATTGGGCGGATGTGGATCTTTTGGCTGCCAGAGGTGGGTTTCTCCGCTCTTGACGTATAGGGATTTGAGAATGTGATTATTAATTCTGAAAGTTTGGTTGGGTAGGGATTGTATATTGCAATAGGTGAGTGAGTCTGAAATGTATATATGGTGGAGAAGACTAATACATTGCAGTGCATCAGCTTCCTCGGAAGCCGTGGCAGACTTCGCTATCTTCCTCATCTTGGCGACTTTCCGAAATCTGAATTGGTATGAATTCTTGTAATGAAAGAGTGCTTCTCTAAAGGTTCAGGTGCACTACATCCGCCAGATCCTCGCCCTCAGAGTTCACAAGTTGCCACACCCACGCCGCAGCAATCTCCCGTAAGCACACTGGGAGCGTCAAAACTTCCCAAATGAGCATGTACCTGGAGTAATACAGACTCCAGAGACATCCCATCATAAGTAATTACTAATTCCCACTCACCCAGATAACCCACGAGGCCACTCCCTCGGCATCATCGGACTAGGCAATATCGGATTTTCAATCGCACACAAAGCACACCTGGCATTTGGGATGCAGATCAAATACTTCGACGTGCTCCGCAAGCCCTTAGCCCAAGAACTTAGCGTCGAAGCTGAGTTCTTCAACGATTTAGACAGTATGTTAGGTCTCGTAGACTGCGTCGTTCTAGCCACGCCCGCTAGCCCCGATGGCCGGAAAGTCATTGATAGGAATCGGCTTAAGGCTTTTAAGAAGGGGAGTCGATTTGTGAATATTGCAAGGGGGAGTCTTGTTGATGAGGAGGCTTTAGCGGATGCGCTGGACGAGGGCACTCTGGTCGGTGTGGGGCTCGATGTGCATCAGTTTGAGCCGATAGTTAATGGGCGATTGAGCGCTTTGAAGCAGGTTACGCTCACAGCACATAATGCGGGAGGCACGTTGGAGACGTGAGTTCCTCATTTTCATTTTTAATTCTCTATTTGGCTGATGATGTGGTGTGGTAGGCATATGGGATTCGAGAAATTGGCCATGGAGAATATTGATGCCGTTTTGAAGGGCAAAGAACCTTTGACGCCTGTAAATAAGCATTTGATGGCGACGACCTAGGTCTAGGTGTAAAAATCTTCCCAAGCTGGGCCCAAGCTGGGATTGAATTTTATATGCAAAATCCTGTTATTATTAAAACAAGTCCAAGTGGAAAATCATGAAGATATGGGACTTACATATTACACTTTATACACTCATTACTATACAATTCCCAAGCTTTCCATTTCAAATACTTGGATTTGGAAAATTATTCATACCGGGAAATGAAACCAAATTTCGCAGGGAGATTCCTGATATTGTCACTTTTATCGACATGCATCTACTCCCTTTATGATTTCCCTCTCTTTGCAGTGATTTAATAACTCCGAATTTCCAGCCGCCTTGCTACCCCCTTGGATGTTAGGAAAAGCATCATAAGTAAATCTTACTTCAAATTACTTCATACCAAACGAATATTCCACATTCCATACTTTATCTATTGTTGAATAAAATCTGAACATATCTAATTCGAAAAATTCATGCCTAAGATTATTCAATCCCTTTCTCTCCCCTTCCACGTCAAAAAAAGCCAACCCGTCCCAGCCCTCTCAATACCTGTTCCAATTGTCCAGACAGCAATCTAAACGCGCGTGCTGTGAGGATGCCTATATTCCCAATTCACATCCTCGTCAAACCGCCCACCCCTACCGCCTCCTCCATAAAATTGAGCACCCTGGCTGAGACTCTTAAGCCTCGAGGTATGCTGTGAACAAGGGCTTCTACGCTGCTGCATCATGTGCCGCGCTTGGGCGTATGGGGGGACAGGAGGTGGCGCTCGGTTTCCATAATTCGGGAGCCCAGGGCCTCTGTTTTGACGGTAGGGGTTGTGGGGGGAGTGAAGAGGCAGGGAGGTGCGTGGAGGAGAGGAATACCGGGGGCTGGCCCGATTACTATGATGACCACGAGGAGGAGGAGAAGCGGATCGGGAGAAGGAAGATGGGGTGACGGAGCCCTTACTCCAACCGCGAGGAGAGGGAGATCCAAGGTTGCGCCGTCTTGCCTTCGCCTTAGCCTTCAACATGCCGCCCATAGCCAACAAGCCTGCGTTTCTCAGACTCTGCATCTGGTGGGACGTCCGATTATCCCCTCGCGCAAGCTCCGGATTATATCCATTAGGCCCGTTGCCCTCTTCCTGAATTTCTTCTTCCCCAGAAACATCAGACGCCCACACTGTCCCCGCACCACCCTCCGCTCTTTCAATCCTCCCCGTCTCCCAGTCCACGACCGCCCCTGTGCGCGCCATCCAGTCAACACCTAGCACCACATCTCCGGGTAACTTCCCCTTGCCCTCCAGGAATATAAATGCCTCGGTATCATTTACCTTCGTCTGCACATTCACGGTATACATTTCAATCATCCCCTGAGTCGTGGCGCCCGGCAAGGCCGTCACGGCTTGTAGGCTGGGTTTGAGTGCGAGATCGCGGATGATGGATGGATGCAGGAGGTTGTCTGCGGATGCCGAGTCGAGGGTTGCGGCCCCGGTCCAGTGGTATTTGGTGGTGGCGGGGTTTGAGAGCGTGGTTGAGGGGACGGGGAGGCGGGACATGGGCGTTGTTTTTAAGGGGAAGAGGCAGGGGATAACTGGTGGGGGTATTGTGTTAAGATTGAGGATGAGATGGAAGTTTTACTTGGCTAGCTGGATCGGGATTGTGGTGTACAGACTTGCGAGTTAGAATGGCGTAAAGAGAGAGAAAGGGGGGATTTAAGGCGGTAAAGAGAGCGTGTGAATGTAAATTATATAGACTATCTTAGAAAAATCTGTGTGTGATTAGAATTATAGCACTGAATGTTAATTATATCCTATGCATTTCAAGTCAATATACTTATTATTGTTCTAATAGTTTTTCATTTTTTAAAATTACCTTATAAAAATTCTTATTATTATATTCTGAATATCAAGACCAATAACCACTCCTACTCGATATTTGAAATTCATAATATTGGGGTTTGAGGACTCGAGGATTATAAGTATTATTGCATTTAACAGCTGTTATTCATAATCATTCTCAAATCATATTTCTAAGTATAAAAATATAACCCCCTACACATCCCCCGCCTCTTAATTTGCATCATAAATTACTCCTCCCTCTTCCTTTTTCCTTCCTTTATCTCCATTTCTTGCCTTTTTTTTCAAGCATAATATTAATGTTATCCCCCCGTCTTCCCACACCCCCAAAACCTACACCACTCAAACCCAAACCCAAACCAGAATCCACCCAAAACTCAACAAACCACACCTCCGAAGCACATAAACCTCTCCCTCCAACATACAAAACCCATACTGCAACAACATCAAAACGCCATCCCCACCCTCCCCTTCCCTATCCCTACACACTACCCCGCGCCGAAATCGCTCCCCATTCATCTATACCTAGCTCATAGAAATCTCTCTTTCTTTTGGGGGGAGGGATAAATTATAGCCAAACGTTGTATGCCAAATAAAACGAAGCCCGCATATTATGAATTCCACCAAAAAAAGTTAGAGTGATTAAAGTGGAGCAGGAGAGAAAGAGAAAGAGAAAGAAGAGAAGAATAGTTAAAGAAAACAATTCAATAAACTAAATACATGGAACAGCAACACCAACAATAAATAGAGCAGGGCATAATAACAGGGGTGTTTATCATATCGTAGCGGGATGGGGGGAAAAAAGAGGCGTGTGTGTGTGTGTGGTGCCTCTGAATTATAAAAATAAAGAGAAATGTACAAAAGCCCAATTGAGATTTCCAACGCCCCGGACTCCACATTCCCCACCTCTCGTGATCACAACTGGTTTATATATATGGCTGGTGGGTTTTAGGAATTGTGATATACGTGGTTATATATATTGTGAATTTTGATAGGTCATTATTTTAATGGTTGTATCCTAACTGTGATTTAAATCCTCTGTGACTATATGGAGATATATAACACTAGAGAAAGCGGAATGGAGACATAAAATATATATATTTCAAAGGCAATATCTACAATATGAAGCAGTACGCCTACAACCAATGATTCTGAAAACCCTTTATACTTTCGTATAAATCTTCCTGAACGCCATGGGATCCGCCCGTCCATCATATTATAGTAATACAGCCTTTGTCTTCCTAATACCCACCCCTCAATCTTCCTTGACCACACAAATTTCCTCCAACCACTTTGCAAAAGCCACGCTTGGCGTATCGACCAACCTCCAAAAAACGTCGGAGGCCCAAAATGTCGGAATGCCGATGGCTATAAGCCCCGTAAACCAAACGAATAATCTTCCCCACATCCCTGTTTCCTGCGCGCCCCCCACAATCCCAAATAAGATTGGCATGAATCGAGGACCAAACGTGTCTAGCATGGGCCCATGCATGAGGTACATGGCGTAAGAAATGGAAGCTAGATATTGAGCGGGGGGAGAAGTGAAGAGATCTTGCAAAAAAGGGATTTGTTGACACGCGATTACGGTTTGCATTGCTGCGAGTGCGAACCAGGGGAAAGATACTAGATCACCACCCGTCGTAAAAAAGGGATCCATTGTTATGGGTGCAAGGTGTCTGAGACCGGGTGTATGTTCAACTCCTACGTTGGGCCAGCCAATGAGGAAGAGCGCGATTATGAGATTTATGAACCAGAAGACCTGGACGGGTTTTGAGGCCGTGGGGTTCATATCTGATGTGGAAGCAGATTCTTTGTTGGCGTCTCTTTCTGCGCGGGCGATTTGAATAAGCCCGACTTCAGCTACGAACATGCCGCCAAGAAATTCGAAGGAGGCCCAGTGTTGACATTTCAGGCAGTAGAACATAATTCCTAGCACCAAGAAAAGGCGGATCCAGACTTTGCAATGCGAGAGACCAGTAATTGTTATGAACAGCAGCATGGAATTGGACATTTCGATCGGGATGGTCCAGAGATGTGAGTCGTAAGGTACTATTTGTGTAATATCCCAATTCCACGAATACGTAATATGGTAGAGAGCCTTGAACCAATCGATGAACTGAGCGCCCAAAGTAGGCTGCGGACGACCCATCCATCCAAGCTGCACAAGGACCAAAATCAGAAACGTCGAAGCAGTCGTAGGCAAGAAAAGTCTCAAGGTGCGACGGAAGACGGAGGATGCTAGTGTAGCCTGCAACGCGGAATAATTATGGGCTCGTACTAATTTCAGCGGCTTATGCGAGAGCACAAATCCAGAAATGACGAAGAAGACGTGTACCATGGGACGACCGCTATACAGTACCCGCAGGAAAGGGAGCTGGAGCGGCGAAGAAGGAACGGTATCGGCACCAAGCACGCCGTACGAATTTATGTACCAGCCGAGGTGTCCCTCCGTAAAGTGGCAGAAGAAAACGAGCAAGGAGGCCACGCCGCGCAGGCCATCGAGATAGGAGGTGGGATATAATCGCTGGGGCTTGAATTGCGCGGGACGAAGACGGCGCTGGATGGGTGAGGGGATGAGGAAGAAGACATAACGTTGAACGAGATGTTTGGCGCGTGCGAGAGTGTCGTCTTTGCCTGTAGGAGAGGGACTGGCCAGATCGCTGCCGTTGATTAGGGAATAGCTGTTGTCGTATGGGGTTGCCGGAAGAATGCTGGCGGCCAGTTTTCTTAAGGAGCGTAGCATCATGACTTCTACATCTGCATGCTCTCCCTACGTCGCTCGAGAGTCGCAAGGAGGAAGTCGAGCTGGATTGTGAACTGCTTCCGATGACTGGGAGTGAGACCGCAGGTAGCAATCGACAGCGGGAGGCTCGTGGTGGTTGATGGTAATGGTAATGGAAGTTGAGAATGAAACATGTGGTGATGCATTGATTGATTTAGGTTGGTGTGGCCCCGACACTAATCTCACTTATCAGAACTAGGACCCCATTCCGGCTAGCGATGCCAGGATAGGGGTACGCGGTAGGGTTTAGGGGGCTTGGGACCGGTTCTGTCTGGGACTGTTACAGGAATACTTTCTAGATGCCGTCTTCTCGGAGGCAAGCTTGACCTGGAGGCTTGCATCTGCGTCGCCGTGCTATAGCGGACACATGGTTCTCATCAGCATCCGCCCAAAGGTAAGAGACAAGAAAATCACAGTACCGTACACATTAGGTCTTACAAGGATAGAGGTCGCCACAGGAAAGGATGCATCTCTTTATATTTCTTGGCCCGCGCCATAATATCGGGAAAGTGACAACATGGCCCTTTTCTGCATCCTCCGATGTGATAGGCGCGACGCCCTGAATCCCCGTCCCCCTGAATCACCAAATTCCATTCGTGAACTCGCCATCCTATATCGTATCCATTGGAGGGGCCCGCAAAGAGGGTGGGAAGTGGAGGGAAATACGATGGGGAGGCGGTCGTATATATACACATCTCCTTACGCCAAAAGCTCGTATTGGTAAGTCCCTAATTTCACGAAAGCACAGCCTGGGACCCGAAGAAGGTGTAAGAACTGGGGATGGATGCGGATTGGTTTGGTGTCTTATTCTGTTGTTATCTCGGTGCAGGGATATCTAACGTACTATATGTTTGGGGGCTTGGAAGTTCGGGAGATTAGAGTTTGATAGAGGGGGTTACATGAATTACGATTCGGTTGAAAGGTATGTCATCTATGCCATTTGGCTAGAGTGATCTGATGTGATATTTTCTAGTTAAGAATTAGAAAATTTTATGATGTGTAAAAATGTAAGACCAAGAGGGAATTCATAAAGAACTTTACTCTCGACTTCATGATTCTTCTCTGGCCTGGACCCTTCGACGCCGAGACTCCTTTGCCTATGCCGCTTTGAAGTCTTCAAATTCTTATCATACACCTTCCCTCGGAGAAACCACTCTCTGCTGCATCTCTCTCACTTCAACAACCTCTTCCCCCCAATCTTACAACCAAATCTCTCTACCCCACTACTCTGCTGTAACTGCCACAGTCCCAACTGCCCCGCCAAATCTCCTTCCCTCGCAACCTTATACCTCCTAATTGCTTCCCTCAAATGATCCGGTCCTAAAGGTCCTCTTCTAGTCTCCTTTTCCCTTTCCTTCCTTCCTCCCTCTATATTTCCATTCCCTGTTTGATCTGGGGTCTCGATCGATGGCTCAGCCGGAGGACTAGGCAATCCCGTTTGTGTTTCATTGGCTACTGCAATCCATTCCGATTGAACTTTTCGTGCGCCTTCAATCATTTCTCCAGCAAATATTTTGGCAACCGATTTAACGGCTAATATTACGGAAGCGGGCGCAGATTGCGAGAGTGTTTGGTTGACAATCTGATGTCCCAATTAGCAAACATAATCGAGAGAGCGGCTATAAAATTGAGAAGACATACCCTTCGAACAATCGAATCTGGCAGTTTACTACTCCTCCACGCCTCGTATCTTGAGAATTGCTCTTCATCGAAAGCATTGACCAACATTGCCCTATGTCTAATCTCCTTCTGCTTCTCTTCTTGAGTATTAACAACCATCTCCACATTCATCTCCCCCTCTCCCCCATCCTCTTCCTCCTCATCTACACTCTCCGCCCTCTTCCTCTTCTTCGCTCCACTCTTTCCGCTGTTCCCCGAAATCGCAGATCTGGCGGGCACTCCTTTGACCGATCCTTCATCTCCAGCTGCGCCTTTCGATTTGCGTGAGCGCTTTTTCTTGGTGGAATTTGAGGGACCGCCTGAGAGGAGGGAACCGTCTACGCTGGGTGACGCGGAATATCGCGGGACTTGTTCGGGAGGGAAGGAGGTTTGGCGGAGAGGGTGTGCGGAGGTGGCAGATGTGGTGGATATCATGGAAGCTTTGCGGCGGTTTATTGACGGCGCTGAGGTAGGCATTTCGGAAAGGCGACGAGAGGGTTGTGGGATGGACGTGTAGGAGGGTGGTGATGCCATTTTGGTTGTCGAGGAAGAGGTTTAAGGTGATTTGGGATATGAAAGAGCTCGAGCGGTTGGCAGATGGGAGACCTAGGTTGGCGTATATATTGCAAGTGCCAAGTTGGAAAGGGGGGCGCGTAGGCGATTCGTAGATGACCGTGTTGCTAGAAAGAGAGAGAGTCGTAATTACTGTATAACCATCCACCCTGGACCGGTAAGGCTGAAGCTTACTTAGCATGTCACCTCGCACGCACATGGATGAATCTCGCCAATCGTATGACCTTACATCGCAGGTTTCCATAAACCTAGTCAACCAATAAATTAAGACCCATCCTCTCTACTTCCTTCAAACTAGGTAGTATCATAGCAATGGTCCATTCTACCGCATCCCTTCCAACGGGCCATGAAACCGATTCTTCACACTCCTCTCCGAATGTGCTGGGCACCCTCAATTGCACGTCCAAAAGGAAATTAGAGGTGCCAGAAGTGGGGGATCTGAAAAAGAAGAAAAAGAAGAGAAATGGCCATGCGAAGCGGAGATCGACTGTTAGTAAACCGGCGAGGGATCCCAGGGATGATCCAAGTCCAACTGTGAGAGGGCAAGCAAAGAGGGCATCGACTGGGGATTCAGAGGGTGTAGGATCGAGGTCTCCGACTCCCGTTATTGATTTTGACGGGTTGAGTCGTCCTAGTATATCTTTCCCCCTTTCTCTCCTTCAATCGCAGAGGATCAGGAAATAAGGAATGGAATTATTCTGATAATAGCACAGGCAGAGGCACCCGTGAACGACTCGACGAAACCCCCGAAGAAGCAGTTGCGCGCATGCAAAAACTCTCCGGCGCTGTCCGTACCATTCTCGAATGTATAGGTGAAGATCCCGATCGAGAAGGATTACTAGGCACTCCAGAACGATATGCGAGAGCCATGTTATCTTTCACGAAGGGATATCAAGAGAATGTGAGGGATATCGTCAATAATGCTATTTTTCATGAGGGGCATAATGAATTGGTTATTGTTAAGGATATTGAGGTTTTTAGTCTATGCGAACATCATATGGTTCCTTTTACTGGAAAGGTTTGGTCTTCCTTTCCATTCTTACTGGCGGGTCTTGAAGGTTTGGAGGGAGGGATTGGAGAGAAATGAATTGCTAATAACAAATAGATGCACATAGGCTACATTCCAGATCAAGATGTGATTGGTATTTCAAAACTGCCCCGAATAGCAGATATGTTCTCTAAAAGGCTTCAAATCCAAGAGAGACTCACCAAAGACGTCGCACATGCCGTTATGGAAGTCCTGAAACCGCAAGGTGTAGCAGTGGTTATGGAGAGTAGTCATTTATGCATGGTTATGAGGGGAGTAGAGAAGACTCGTGCGACTACGATTACAAGTTGTGTTTTGGGTTGCATTGAAAAGAGAGAAAAGACTAGAAATGAGTTTTTTAGTTTGGTGGGGTTGAATAGACGATAGAGTAGAAAGAATAGCTGGCGGGCTTGTGCTTTATGCATGATTTCATGGATGGCGTTATTAAGGCATGCTAGAAGGTATTCAACACCGTGCAATTGGGAGGCGTTCTTCTGGTCTTAACGCCAATTCTGTACTGATCACAAATACTGGGTATTTACCTATCTACTCTATTTCAAATCTTTCAAATCATGAGCTTCTGCAGTACCAGCCAGTACCTTTGCCTTAAACTCTGGCAGTCCATCCAAAACATTCTCATGCCAAGCTTTTACTGTCCCAACTTCTCTTCCACTAGGTCCTAAATGCATCCCCCCCTCTACATCCTCCACAACCCTCATTACTTCCCCCAACACCTTTTCCCC
>NCSK02000242.1:0-45244 GCA_002276475.2 Chlorociboria aeruginascens | reverse complement strand
AAAAGAACTAAGTCCCAAAATAAAAAGCACGCAACAACCTCCGCGCCATGAAAAAAGGCGACCTAGCATTCTTCTACCACTCCTCCTGCAAGACGCCCGCCATCGTAGGCATAATGGAGATTGTAGCAGAGCACTCTCCCGATTGTATTTCTCTCCCCCTTTTCTTCACTTTATATATATATACCCTATTTACCCTCCTCCTCACCTCCCTCTTCCTCATTAACCCACTTCATTCCCCAGTAAGCGCCCACGACCCAAACGCCCCCTACTATGACAGCAGCTCCTCGGCCGCGAACCCGAAGTGGAGCGTTGTGTACGTAACGTTCAAGCAGAAACTGCGGGAGCCGATCACGTTGAAGGAGCTGAGGGCGTTGGCGGAGGGGGAGGAGGGGGAAGAGAGCCCTTTGAGGGACATGCAGATGTTGAGGCTGGCGCGGCTGAGTGTGAGTAGGGTTAGTGGGGAGGAGTGGCGGTTTTTGAAGGGTGTGATGGCGGAGAGGGGAGAGGATGTGCAGGGGTTGTGAATTATATTGCTTACTGTAAGGTATATATATATTTTTGTACTGAAGCAAGAGAGGCATAGCAGAGAGGTGACAGGTGGAATGATTTGTATTTGCTAGATACTACTACTACTACTAGCAGTACGGAGCTTATTCGTATCTTACAATAGCATCCAGCTCTGCCCCTTCATCCCTGTCTCTCTGCACCACTCTGCCCCGTGATATCTAGCACCCCCATCTAATACTCTCTCTTCTTAACATTCCAGCACCAAACCACCTCAGCTGACGTAGAAACATGCCAGAGCTTTCCCTTGGAATCGAACGAATCATCCATGAGTGTCACAAAGCAATCATTGTATTTGTCCTGGCGTGTGAAGTGATAAGTCATCTTGGCAAAAACCTAGGGACAGAGAAGAGAGAGGTCAGCGATATTTTGATTCTCAGATGGCTGCGGAGTCGAAGCTAGTATAAGATTCGGAGTCTAAGCTTGCTCCGCACCACAAGAGCAGGCCATTCCATAAATACAGTGATAGAATGTAATAAAAAGAATTCTCTCTAGAGATCTCACCTTGTCGGCAGCACTACGGTGACCAACCACGAATTTTACATGGCTCACCAACTCCGCGAGCTTAGTCTTTGTGCCTTTCGGAACGGGGACAACGGGCAGTTTGAGGATGAGGGTGTCGTAGCAGAGAGATTTGCGGTCCTTGTGCCTGACGAACTCCCTGAAGAAGAAGTCTTGGAGGAGGTAGTGGCTAAATGACAAGACGTCGTAAGTAGAATAGAGAGATAGAAATGGAGGGAGGTTCTTACGGGATGTCAATCTGGAGATGCTTGATGGTTTGAAGCTCGACATCCTTGAATCTCCAATCGTTGTCCATGCCCAAGACCAACGTCTCTTCATCTTTGAAGTCTTTAAAGACACTTAAGAATCCCTCGTTGAGTTTTTGGTTGCGGGACAAGACCGTGAGGTAGCGGGGGACACCATAGTAGTCTATATTCATGCTGCCAGAGTCACTTTCCATGCTGCCAGAGTCAGTTTGGCTGGGTGAGCGAGATTCGAAGAAAGGTCGTGGAAGATCGTCATTGTAATTGTCTGTGTCCTTATGCTCAGAGGAATCTTCTCTAGCTTGGCTAGTTCCCAAAGAGCGGCTTGGATTAGCGCCCATGGTGATGTCTTGCATGGAAGTTACAAGATTTTGGTGATTCCTCTGGTGACGAATCTCAGTTCTTCTAGTCGATGTGGTGGTAGGTTTAGCTACCCCCGTCTAACGATTCACTCCTTCTTCCGCTGAATGTGACACGTCGTAGTGGCCTTTAGATCTTTTGGTGAGAGTATGCTAACTTATGTGAGTCAGCCAGCTACATCTTTGCTACCAACCTCGAAGTGCTAAAAGTGAAACTATAGCACTCAAGTCGATGGCTTCGAGGAGACGGTATGCAGCCCATGATGAGACTCAATTTAGAAGTCCCTTAGGCTTACAAGATCATAGAGCTGGCTATTGCGTAGAAGTTGCAACCCCTTCTTCTACTGTCCACGTACAAAACAGTAACTCGAAGCTCTCAGGTTGTACAATATGCCTTCCTCTGAGATTAAAGTCAAGGCAAAAGTCTGAATCATGATCACAGGCCAAGCGGCTCTGCTATTTTCCATCCCAATCTCTAGGCAAACACAAATATCATTAAAAGACATCCATCACTTTAAGAATCTTCAAGGTAGAGAGGCTCATGTCGAGTGATGAACAAACTTCATCTTAATCATTCCACATAACGGTGATTTGGAGTCCATAATCCCTAGCATCATGTACCTGGAACTGCAGACTGGGGTGTTTGTTGTCGTTACGGACTACCGTTGGAGAATTGGCGGATAACTTCCTCACATCGAAAATCTGGAGATCATCTGAAATTGCCTTTTCGTCAGCAGTGATAACCAACTGACCATCTTCTACCTCCCCCAAATAAAATATGTAGGATACCTTTGCAACCAGCAAAATGCATGATATTGTAGAGGGACGGATAATTTTGATGATAGGAAGGTCATAGGGACAGAACGTCATCGTTGTCGAGAGAATCCCACTACAGCCTGATGATGTTGAACTTGGCTTGGAGGTATTGGAGTCCGCAATCTGAAGGAAGATAGGTGGTATTGGAGATATTGACGTGGTAGATTGATGTGACAAATTGCTTGTCGCTGGGGACGGAGTCACTGTTCCTGGTGGCAAGGACAATAAGAGTGCCCGGCTTTCCGGTCCATTGCCGTCGTAAAAATACGGTCAGCGATAATTTCCCAATAGGTGTTTTACCTCGGTGTTCATATTCTGCATAACTTTTTCAAATCTAGTAATCTGCTCTCTATCCATCCAATCTACTTGGGGAATGGTCCACTTCCTATAAAGTCTCTTGTGGGAGTGTGAGAGATGGAACTGGCCATGCTTCCGAATAAAGAGATCACAGAGGAAGCACATTGACTTGCTTGAGCCAATACAACGAGGACGTGGTGACTTTACATGCTCTTCATAGAAGAGAACCAGCTGCACCTCACAGTGAACATGACATACAGATAGTGCTCCCTCTAGGATACAATGCTGGAAATGAAATACAGGGCTTGAGATAAATGTGCTGGAGGAGGCAGCGATAACTACGCCGCTGACAAAGTCTGATGAGGTCCTTATAGACGTGAAGGTACCTGCTAATCTTGTCAATCTCAAAGACACTGCGCCGATCAGTGATAGAGAGGCTTTGATAGAATCCCTGTTGTTGCAAATATCTTTCTAGGGAATGATTGAACTGCGGAGGTGCCAATTCATCGCTTTTCAAGATGACCCCCTTCAAAAGATCGATCTCGTCTTCATCTGAATTATCGTCAAGGTCTTTGAGTGACTGTAATAGGATACCAAGACAATTGTGAAGCGATTTGAGGGTAGCCGACCTAGAATTTTGCACACTGAGGTTGGATCTCATCTCCTGCACCTGAAAAAGTAACGAAAGGGGGTACTTTGTTTTCCAACGAGTCTTATTCCGAGTCTTCCCTTTCTGTCTGCATGATAGGATCCTACTGCGAAGCCTATGTTCACTCAACGTGACTACCTTGTTGAGCGTTTCCTGGAGGGGCTCTGTATTTGTCCGTGATTCTAAGTTCTGATAGTTAGTGGACATTTGATTATGTGTCAGAACTTTTGAATCTTTCATGTGCTGGGAAGACGCCTTACCGGCTCTAGCAAACTCCTCCACAGTTAGAAAAATCTCATTGAGTCCCTTGACTACTCTTTTGTTGGAGGTATTTTATTGGAGGCGGGTCTGACAGTCAACGATGGAGGGGTCCGGCACTCTTCTCGCGTCACGGCCGAGACATAGAAAGCTCCTCCCTCAGCTTGTGAAAGAAATGCTAGATTATCTGCCAAGTGTTGTTCCTCTTTGTGAAGGAGAAGATAGTCAGTCGAGACTGGAAATGACTTGTCTCGATAATATTCTGGTGGAGAAGGCTCTGGCGCTTTGCTGGCAACATTACTGTGGAACTCGAATGCAAGACGAGATGTTTGCATGGTTGACTGGTTGATTGGTTCAAGAGGAGTTCTGTGCTTTGAGCTTCGGCGTGTCAAAAGCCTATCATGGACTGATGATATCTCGGGCGCACTTGCTGAGAGTTGCTCATGATAATAGTAATAATAGTGACGGAAGAAGGTCTGTGTTGTCGCCATTATACAATGTCCGAGACATGAGACTTTGCAAGATCACTGGCATTTCCTTCCTCTTCTCTCAATGGAGGGATGGCAAACCGAACAAAGGGCGACTGCCGTATGGGAATGGGAATGGAATGGGAACGGCTCACTGCATATGCATGCAGAGCCCAAACGCAGTCTCATTATCTAATTACGATTCCAGATGAAGAGAGGCACCCGCAATCAAAGTGGCTCTTGCTCAAGTTCAACGCATCTTCTGACGGGCCAATTAATCCACGGAGCTTCATCTTATAAGGGGGTGCCAAGGAGGAGGTATGAAGGTACTGGTGGTCAAAGAATTGCAAGACCGATATGAATCAAGAGTCATTACCTCCCACCCTCCCGGTTCCCCTCCCCTCCCCTTACGGAAGAGACATGACAGCAAATCCTTGTGCCCTCCGTGACCTGGTGTACTCGCACCAGGGAGGGGTCACCCCGCCAAAGCCTCCTCAGGTGTCTTGATTCCCTTCAATCCCTTCATTCCCTTCCTACCGTAAAAGGGGCTCAAAGGAGTGAAATCAGATTATGGCAAATCCCCTCGGACTCTTTCTAACACGCCAACACAGCATGGCCAATTTCAAGTCCTAAGTTTCGGGTTGTTATATATCTCCACATAGACACCAAGGAGATTGCAAAACATGCCATCCTCTCTCTGCGCGGTTATCTCGCCCGGAGAATTACAGAGCAGCCTACAGGAACTACCTGGGCAGATCATTCCTCCACGGGAAGAGCATCTGGTCGGAAGGCCGCGCGCCTAACTACATATCCTATAGGTCAATGATCCTCCATTAATTTCGAGAGATGACGCGCACGTGGTATTCTTCCCACCGTGGCTCTCTGCCGGCATGGGCAATTTACAATTTACACCCCATTTTTGGGTGCATTTGCTTGGGTGGCTGCGGACGGAATGGGGGATTCGACAATCTGGTATTGTTATTACAGTCGGGTTCGATTACGGCTTCCGCGTTGTACACTCTTACTTACGGTTAGGTATTTCTTTGTTATGATATTGTAGCCTTACACTATAAGCCGACACTGGAACTTGAGGATATAGCTACATTACAGTCGGCTTCGAAACCGATATTTCTTTCGTATCAAGCTGTACAAAGCGCCGCTTCAAGAATTTATTATTAATCATAATTAAAAAATAAAATAAAAAACTTATATAATTAGAATCTTCCATTTTTTTTTTGTATTTATTTATTTTTAAAATATTGCATTTGTAAAATTATAAGAAATATATATTGGTTAAGTCACGTAGGAACAAACCAAAGCAAAATTACTAAATAAGTAATATTTGAAAAACAAACTATTTTTAAAATATATATCTTAAAAATACGAACTCCTGGATCATTGTTTCTACTCCTGAAACTTTCCAAAAATAAAAGATTAACTCCAAGATTCTCATAAATTCTTCTCATTTTTAAGTATATTAAGAGTTTTTATTTATCAATTTATTAATTATAATTGTTTGTTTTACATAATGTGAAAATTTGATTTTTTTTCTCACATTGTTAAAATCTAATTATCCGCCAATTTAGAAAGCAATAATATTTATAGCAATATTTATAAATAGTTCTGTGGCTCTTATTTAAATTATATAAATTATAAAATATTATAATTATTACCAAGCACATGATTATAATTAAAGAAATTGGAAATTAAAAAAGAATTAATTTTTGATTACTTAATAAATAATTTGGGTTTTGTGGCAAGTGAAGTTTGAAAGCATAAGATATTAAACCAGCTATTATTTATCATGCTTCAACTTTTCCATATTTCCTAGTTAGCTCGATTGCGAAATAGAAAAAACATTAGTTTTTATAAAAGTAATATTTGTTATATTTTCGTCCTATATTTTATCTTTGAATATTTTCGTAGTTTCCCACTCTAACATTAATCAAAAGTTACATAATTATTATATGCAATATTGTTGCATATATTATTTATTAATAAATTATTTATTTTTAAACATTGATTTATAAATTATTTATTTGTATTAATTAGCACTTTAAAAAATACTTCGCGTGATTAGTAAATTACTAATTAACTTAAATATCTCGTCGAGATCCAAATAACAATAATGAAAAAGTTATAAAAAACCCAATTTTAAATATATTATATAAGAAATCTCTTATTTCTTCTAAAAATTTTGGTTATTTTAGACCGCCGATTTGAGCGTATTGCTCGGATTAAACAATTACTACAACCAGCAAGTAGCTGTGCTTATCTATCTCGGAATTGGTAAATAATTTATTAGAGTCCATAATATTAATTAGATCATGTTGCGACTTCGCAAAATTTGATGTTATTTTGGGAAACTGTGAGGATCGATAGAACAGAATAAAGAAGCCACAATAGATATATTTTTAAAACAAGATTAAAAGCTAAAAAGCTTTTTTAGGAATTTTACGATTTTATATTATTTTTTATTTAGATCCGTGCATTATTATATTAGCTATATTATTTAAAAAATATTTGTGCGAACCCCGTAATAATCCCGTAAGCTTTTCGCTTTTTAATAATATTTCCCTTTTTGAAAATTATAATTTCGTAATTTTATTAATTATATATCGATATTTATTCCTAGCGATCCGATCGAATTTCTAATTTTATTTTATGCGGGTGCTTAGCTCATATAATTTTAGCTTTGCACTAAATCGCAATATCGCTTAATTAATAATTTAAAGCTTAATTATTTATATTATTCATTTTAAAAATAAAATAGCAAACATTTTTTTTATAAATTTATATTTAATAGCAATAATATCTTATAGGCGTAGCGGAAACAAAGCATAAATTGCTTATTATAATATTATTATAAAGCTATTTATAATTAATAATAGCAAAATAATAATAAAAACAAAACTAGTAACAAAAATAATTTCGATAATAAAAATAATAATAATATAATTAATTTAAGCTTTTAAATTTTTAAAAATAAAAAATATATTATTTAAATAATAAAAGATTTTATTTATAGCCTTAATTAATATTATTTTTATTATTAAAAATATAGCATTTTTTTTTTTATTATATATAAATTTAAATATTAATTTTAATTTTTTAAATAAATAAAATTAATTAATTATAAATAAACTTGCTTTTGTATCGATTGCTTAATCGCTTAAAATGTGTTGAACTCTCAGGTGTAACGGTTGCATGGGGTTTAGAATAAAAAAAGGAAAAATAAATAGTATTAATTTATCTAAAAATTAAAATAGTTCAAGGATATAAATTTATTTATATTTATATTCTTGCTCAAATAATTAATATTTAATCTTTTATATTTACTAATATATTATTAATATTCCATTAATATTTATAAATTTAGCTTTTATTAGCTAATTATAATTAATTCTTAATATATTTTTTTAAATTCGATTATGCTTAATAAACCTAAATAATATTAATAATTTTTATTTTTAATTGCTTAACAAACTTAGCATGCCCTATTGCCGTTAATAGTTTTATTAATTTGTTAATTATTATTTTATTGCTAATAATATATTATAAATTAATTGCTTTATTTGCAATATATTCGCGTATAAAATAATGCTTAATATTTATATGCTTGGTTCGCTAATAAAATTTAGGATTTTTAACTAAGCTTAAAAATTCTTAATTGTTTTTATATAGTTTAATTAATTTAATATTAGCTTTAAAATATATTATTTAATTTATAATTTATTTTAGCCATAAAGCTTTTAAAATGGCTTTGGTTAACGAATAATATTCCGCTTTAGTAATTAATTATGCTATCGTAAGTTATCGTTTTAATAAATATAAAATTATTTTTTTAATAAAAAAATAAATATTTCCAAAAATTAACTTTTTTATAAATTTTTTTTTTTGCGAAATCTACGTTATAATATTTATAAAATTTAATTATATTTATTTAATTTTTTTTTTTTAGCTTAATATTTTATTTTAAATATTTTTATATTTTGTAAATAATATAAAATTTGGTCGGCGGTTTTAATATGCTTAGATAATGGATTATTAAGAAATTAAAAAAGTACCAATATTTTATATAATATATTAGGCCTAGTTTATATTGCAAAATATATAAGCAAATTAATTTTCAATTCGTAAAACTTAATATTTTTGTTCGTAGCTTTGCTTTTAAATAAAATTATAATTTTAGTTATATTAGCGGCTATTAAAATATTAATAAATTTGCAGTTCTTTATATTATATCAAATAAAAATTTTGTTAATATAAGCGTTTTGGCACAAAGCAATAATGCTTTTCTTTTTATTTCTAATAATTTTTATTTCTAAAAAATATTTTATTTGTTTTAAATTTTTTATTTTGAAATTTTTAAAAAAATTTCTTTTAAGCTTTTTGATTTTGCTTTGATTTTTGCTTATTATTAATATATTATTTATATATATAACAATTATAAGTCCCATCTTTTTATTAATGTAAATATATTAATTATTAATACAAGATTAATATTTTATTTTTTAAAATATAAATGCTAATTTTTTTTATTATAATTAAAATGCTTGCTTAAATCCATATAGGGCTTTTAGCAATTTGTATATTTATGAAAATGTATTCTTAAGCATTTTTTTATTAATTTTCTAATTAGGTAACATTTTTATATATATATTTAAATTTGCATTTAAATTTAAAAATGCATTAACAATATTTATTTGCTTAATTTTTAGATTAAATAATGTTGTTATTGCAATTGCAAGCTTTTATATAACGTTTTTATATATTTCGGCATAGATTTAATCGAAATCCTTATTATATTCTTGCTTAAAGCTTTTAATTATTTATTTTGCTTTATGCTTTAAAATATTGCTATTTTGGTTTTTTTTGGTTTTTAGCATTAGCTTTTCTAATAAAATCTTAATGCTTAGTAAATTAAATTTTTTTTTTTAATTGCTAAATTTTTTTTATAATTAAAAAATTTAATATTTTTTATTAATTATTTTTTTTTTTTTTTNNNNTTTAAAATTAATTAAAAAAAATTTTTAAATTAAAAAAAATTTTAATTAAAAAATATAAGAATTTATGATTTATAAATAATAAAAATAAATAAATTAATATTTTTAAATATTAGCAAGCAATTGAAAATTTAATATACGCTATAATTTTTACAAAATTTAATATTATAAAAGTCGATAAAACAAAGTAAAAAAGCCATAATAAATATATTTCTAAAACAAAATTAAAAGCTAAAAAATTTTTTTAAAAATTTTATAATTTTATATTATTTTTTTTTTAAATTTAATATATTATTATATTAGCTATATTATTTAAAAAATATTTAATGCAAACCCCGTAACAATTTCGTAAGCTTTTCGCTTTTTAATAATATTTTTTTTTTTTAAAAATTATAATTTTATAATTTTATTAATTATAAATTATTGTAGCTTTTTATTAATATTTATTTTTAGCGATTCGATTTAATTCCTAATTTTATTTTATATAAGAATTTAGTTCGTGCAATTTTAATTTTGCAT
The DNA here is from genome assembly GCA_002276475.2 of Chlorociboria aeruginascens. Taxonomy (NCBI): domain Eukaryota; kingdom Fungi; phylum Ascomycota; class Leotiomycetes; order Helotiales; family Chlorociboriaceae; genus Chlorociboria; species Chlorociboria aeruginascens. The sequence goes on along the minus strand of NCSK02000242.1, from coordinate 35,545 downwards.
CGAACCGCAATATTATTTAATTAATAATTTAAAAATTAATTATTTATATTATTTATTTTTAAAAATAAAATAGCAAATATTTTTTTTATAAATTTTGTAATTAATAGCAATAATATTTTGTAAATATAGCAAAAATAAAATATAATTTTTTTATTATAATATTATTATAAAGCTATTTATAATTAATAATAATAAAATAATAATAAAAACGAAATTGGTTAACAAAAGCAAATTTTGATAACAAAAGCAATAATAACGTAGCGTAACTTCGGGCCCTTCGAAATTTTTAAAAATATATATATTTTTTTTTTTTATTTATTTTTTTTTTTTTTTTATTTTTTTTTTAATTTTTCTTATTTTTTATTTTTTATTTTTTATTTTTTTATTTCTTTTTTTTTTTTTTTTTTTTGCTTTTGCATTTTAATTATTATTAATTTTTATTTTTTAATTTTAATTATTATAGCTTTTCCTCGTCGTCGTGCAATTAAAATAGCTATTGTAACAAAGTTTATTATTGCTTTTTTTTCGTTGGCTCGCCGCTGCTGCTTGCGTTATGCTAAAAAATAAGCTAAAAAATTAAATTAACGTTGCAAGCTTTTTAATTTAAATTTAATAATATATAAGCGTTGCCATAAATAAAAAGCTATTTATATAAAAATAAAAATTTTTTTTTAATATTATATTATTAAATATTAATTATTTATAAATTTTTTAAAAATATAATAAATGTTTTAATAAATTAATAAAGCTTGCAAATCGCATTTATATCGAGCTAGCCAAAAATAATATTTTTAATATTACGCTTTTTAAAAATTTTAAAAATTTTTTATTATTAATTATTAAAAAATATATTTATTTTCGAGCTCGCCGCGGCATAATTAAGCGTTCGATCGATATAATTAATATTTTAGGCGCTTTGCTAAATTATGCTAAATTAATAAGCTTAATTTTGAAAAAAATATTAAATATTTTTTATTATTAAATAAAAATTTATTAATTATTTAATAAAAATATATTAATATTTATAAACAAATTTTTTTTTTTATTATTAATAATAAAAATAATAAAAAATTTAATAATATTTTTTTGCCTAATTAAAATTTTATTAAAGCAAAGAATAATAACAAAAATAATAATAATAATGCGGCATAATGCAATATAATATATTATAAAAATTTATATAAAAAAATAAAATAATAAAAAATAACGTTTATAATACGCAAATTATTTAGCTAAATATTTAAAACTTATGCGATTTTTATTTTTTAATATATTATAATATATTTTTAATGCAAAAAAAAATTTTATTTATAATTTTGTTTATAATTTTATAAATAATAATTATAAGCTTGCTTATAATTTTTTAGCTTAAAATTTTATATTAGTTTATTAAGAATTTATATAATTTAATTTTCGATTCCAATTTACGAACCGCAGCCGAAGCCTAATTTTAATTTTTAAAAATTATTTTAATTTTAAAAATTCCGTTTTATTTTCTTTTTCTTAAAAGGTTTATTTTATTATTATATTAATAAAATAGCGGTAAAATTATTTTTTAATATAATTTTTTAATATTTTCGCAATTTTTTAAAAATATATTTTAAATATTTAAATAATTTTCAAATATTATTATTAAGCAAATAGTTTATTTAGCGAATCCTATATATAATCATGCCGTTCTCTTATTAATAATTTATAATAGCTTTTATATTAAACTTTTGCTTTAGATCGACTTTTATTAATAATTGGCGAAAAGAAAATAATGTTCGCTCGCTTATAATAAAGTTCGAATAAAAAATATATAAAAAATATTATAAATTTTCCAGCTTAATAAAAGCTTTAATTAATATACAAGGGCCTTGTTATTTATAATAGCTTATATTATAAAAAAGCCGGAATATTTATGCTTAGTTTTATTTTATATTTTAAACTTTTAAATATTTTTATTTTTTAATAATATTATATTGCTTACGTTAAAGATTTAATGCATATATTTCGCGTTATATTAACGTTGCTATATTTTTTATATTTCGATTTAAAATTTAATTAAAATTTTTTTTTTTAATTTATAATTTTTATTTTTCGTTTTGCTAACGGTACGGCAAGGGCTTTTTTTTTTTAGCTTATCGTTCTCGACAAAGCTAAATAATATTTTTGAATAAAATTTATAAATAATATAAAATAAAATATTTTTAATTAAATTATATCAAATATTATTATATACAAACTTAGCTAAAGGCAGCTTATTGCATTAGTTATTTTTTTTATAAATAAAATAAGCTTTTAAATATTATTTAATGTTTTGGTTTTGGCGTTTTATTTGCTCGTTTGTTTGCGAATAAAATGCAATATTAAATCGGCGCCGTATTTTTAATAAAAAACATAAAAATAATTAAAAATTATTTATAAAAATATTTTTATAATTTAATATAATATTTTTAAAAAATTTAAAATTTTTAAATTAATAATTGCCAGAAATAATATTTGCTAAATATGCGGCAATAATAATTTTTTAAATTAAAATATAATTTAGCTATTTTTATAAATTTATAAATAATATTTAATATTTTATTTGTTGGAAATATAAAAAACTTATAAATCTTAGCAATAGGTAAACTTTATATATTGCTATATAAAAATAATTCTAGCTAACTTAATTAATTTCAAAATTTTTATTTTTGGAAATTAAAAATTTAAATTTTTTTTTCAAAATAAATCAAAGCTTTTAATATATAATAAGCTAATTCTTGGCTCGCATATTACCTAATTTGCATTAACTTCCTAATATTTTCTTACAAAGCAAATTCTAATTCTTTAAAAGATTTTATTTTAAAAGCTCGAAACTTAAATCATATAAATTTAAAAATTTTTAAGTTTATATAATCTTTTTTTTATTTATATTATATTTTATATAAATTAACGCGTAATATCTTGGTTTGTCGATAGTTTAATATTTATAAAAGCTATATTCGTTTTATTGTTTTGTAAATAATTTTTTTTAAATATTAAAAAAGCTAAAATATATTTTGTTTATATTTAATAATTATTGGCATATTTTATATATATTTTAAATTTATTAAGATTTATTATAAGTATTAATAACTATTAAAATATTTGTTAAAATATTAATATTTAATATCAAAACTTAATATTTTGTATAAAGTTTTAATTAAAAAAAAATTAAATTTATATATCAAATGCTTTATATATAACGTTCCAAATTTAACTTAAAGTTCGAATATATAATTTAAAATATGCAATATTAAAATTGAAATTTATATAAGATTTCGCGTAAATAACCTTATAAAAAAATAAAATAATTTAATTTAAGCATAATTAATTAATATTTATTATAATTGATAAGTTTGTGTTATAAATAAAATTAAAATTTTATTAATTTTAATTATAACAATAAATAATAACGATTATTTAATTATTTTAATAAATATAACAAATTTATTTATTAGTTAAACAAAAATAATTTGCAAAACAAAATAGCTATTTAATTCAAATAATATAAAATATAATAATAAAAAATAATAATATATAAACTTTTTTAATATTATTTTGGATATAAATGCTTATGTTTAAAATTAATTATTGCTTATATTTATACGCAAATTTTTTTTTATAATAATTTAAAAAATTTATTTTTAATTTCAATATTTTCTAATATATTATTTAATTTATTAATTACTTAGTATTATCTTTTTAATTTGCCAAAATATAATTTTATAATTATCCAAAGCAGGAATTTATTATTATATCGAGTAATTTGATAACATTTGCTTAGTTTATATTAGATTAAAGCAACGATACTTTTTTTATTAAGGATAGTTATATTTAGTAATTTAATAATATTTGCTTAGTTTATATTAAATTAAAGCAATAATATTTTTTTTTTAAAAAAACGATTGCAATTAATAATTTAATAATATTTGCTTAGTTTATGTTAGATTAAAGCAACGGTACTTTTTTTTATTAAAAACAAAAAATTGATTTTTATTTATATTTTATAAAATATTTATTTTGAATTATTTTATTATAGGTTAAATATTAAAAATAAAGATTATAAAACTAAAAATTATTAATATCTCTCTGATATAAATATATATAATCTTAATTATTATAATAAATGTAACTAATATTTTATATTTAATTTTTTTGGGTTTAAGGCAAAATTCAAATTATTATTTTAATTTTTATTTACGCACGACTATATCTGGCTTTATTATTGTGGGGGGGGAAATGTCCTCTCACATTAGCGATAGGTTTTAGGGCTGGGTATGGTAAAAACCAAGAGCTGCGACTCGAGGCTTAGAATAATTTTTAATAATTAAGTTTAAAAATAATTATTAAAATATATAAATAAAATTATTTCTAATATCGATATTATAAATTTGCTTTTATAATTAAGTGCTTAATTTTATCAATATAATTTAGTTTATATATATGTTTCCCTCTATAATAATAATTATAATTATAATATAATACTTTTCTTAAAAAGAGCTTTTTTTTCCTAAATATAAACATTTAGGCAAAAATTCTTGTGATATCCCAACCTTATCCAATTTCGCTTATAATAAAGCAAGGGGTAATTCCCTTGCCACATTATAAATTTCAATTTAAAAATTATTAATAATTCAAAAATCAAATTAATTATTAACGCAATTAATAATTTTCGCTAATTCGAACTCGATTATATTATAAGATTTTTTGCGCTTATATTAATTAACGATCAAAATATTAACAAATTGTTTTTCATAAAAGTTTTTATAAAAATTCGCTTGCTGTACAGCTAAGAAATATATACGCGCTGTTTTGCTAATATTAAAATGTTTCTTGCTAATATTTAAAGCTATAAAATTTATTTTTATTTTTATTATAAATATAATATTAAGCCAAGCCAAAAAATTGCGTTATATTATATTATAAATATTAATTTTTTATAATAAAGTTATTTAAAACAATTACTAATAGCGTAAATTTGGAAAAAGTTATTTGTTACGCTTAAAAAGCATTTTTGAATTATAATATTAATTATTTATTATTCTTTTTTAATTATTTTGAAAATTATAATAAAAAACTATAAAAACTTAAAATATTATTTCGATCAAAATTTCAGGTTTTGATTTTTTCTTTTTATTATTTCATAATTTGCCTAATATTATTTAAATATTATATTTTATTAATATTTAATCCAATTTTTGTTATTTTTTTTTATTTTTATTTATTATTATTATTAATAATAATCTTTAATTTATTCTTCGAATTTTTTTTATTATTTACTATTTTTATTTAATTAAATAATTTATTATTATTATTTTCTTCCAAATATTATTAAATTTTTTTCGAATTGCATATTATTTTTGCAAATTTATTAATTTTATTAATTTTATTTTAAAAAACATTTGTACGCATAGCTTTTTTTATTAATATTTCGCGCTTAAATCTTAATATTAATGGCTTAACACGGCTTTCGAAATGCGAAAATATTTTATTTTTAATTTTAAAAAATTTATTAAATATTTTATTTTGCAAATTATTAATTATTAAAATTATAATATTAATAAATTTATTTGTTTTTTTTTTGTTTTTTTTTATTATTATTTTTATTATTATTTTTATTTATTATTTAAAAATTATTTTTTAAAATAATAATAAAAGCTTATATTGCAATCGGCTGCAACCGGCGATATTTATTTGCTGCAGTTCTAATTTGTTTTTTAATTATTTTTAAAATTTTTATTATAATTTTTTTGTTTTTTTTTTATTATAAAATTTTTTTTATTAAGATTTTTTAGTTATTTTTTAATATAATTTCGATATCGCTACGTGGCTTTAACGATTTATTTTCTTTAAAAAAATTAAAATTTTTAAAATATAAAAATTAATAAAACAAAATAAAAAAGCTATAATAAATATATTTTTAAAATAAAATTAAAAGTTAAAAAGCTTTTTCGAAAATCTTACAATTTTATATTATTTTTTTTTCCTAAATCCGTGCACCGCTATACTAGCCATATTATTTAAAAAATACCCGTGCAAATCCCATGACGACCCCGTAAGCTCCTCGCCCCCTGACAAAAATTTATTAATTTTTTTTTTAATTGCTATAATAGCTTTAATATATTTTTTTATTAAAAATATTTTTTTTTTTATAAAATTATTTTTAATTTTTTAATAATTATTTAATAATATTTTATATTATGCTTTATTAAATAAAATATTAATAAAGTTATAAAATACATTATTATATATAAATTTAGCAATTGAAAATAAATTTATCTAATTATTTTGCATATAAATAATATATAAGCGTAGTTATGTTTCGATAGCTTGGTTTTGCCTTTTTATTTAATTATTAATTTATAAATAAAAAGCAATCAATAATTTTTATTTTATTTTTAAATAAAAGCATAGCTTTAATTAAAACTTGCTAGTAAATATTAAGCTTTTATCTAATATTATGTAGGTCGATAGTCCATAATTCTTGAACTAATTTTTTAAGAATAAATCAGCGAGTTTTATTAAAATAATAATTTTATTGCAAGGGATATATTAGGACATTTTTGAAAATTTATTAATTATAATAAAAATTAAATTAAATATAGCTTTAGATGTTTTATCTTTATTTAAAAATAAATTTATAATAAAATCCATAAAAATAAATTAAAATAGTTTATTTGGCATCGATAGCGCTTGCATTTCGCTAATTTTTTAATAATAAATTATTTTGATTTATTAACAAATATTATATATTTTAATATATGCTTTTATATCCTTATATAAAGCTGGCCAGTAATATTTTCTTTTTATTAGCTTAATAATCTTTCGTTGCCCAAAATAATCTTTAAATAAATCGTTGTAATAAATCTTTAAAATTTCACTTTTAATTATTATATTAAAAGAAATATAAGCCTTCCCATTTAGCCTTATAAGCCCTTTAATATTCAGCTTCCATTTGGTTTAAACGCCGGCTTTTATTTTCCTTAGCTTTAACATTATTAATTAATTATTTTTTTATAATTTAATTTAATATTAAAAATAGCAATTTCGATTTATTAAAATTAAAAAAAAAATTTATAAATTAAATAATTATATCGATATAAATTTATAAAAAATATTTATAATTTAATTTTATAATTTTATAATTAACGATTTTAAAAAAGCTTTATAATATATTTTATTTAATTTATAAATATTTGTTGAACTCTCAGGTGTAACGGTTGCATGGGGTTCAGAATAAGAAAGGGAAAATAAATAATATTAATCTATTTAAAGATTAAAGTAATCCAAGGATATAAATCTATTTATATTTATATTTTTGTTTAGATAACTAATATTTAATTTTTTATATTTATTAATATGCTATCGATATCCCATTGATATTTATAGGTTTAGCCTTTATTAGCTAGTTATAATTAATTTTTAATATATTTTTTTAAATTTGATTATGCTTAATGAGCCTAAATAATATCAATAATTCTTATTCTTAATTGCTCAATAAACTTGGCATGCTTTACTACCGTTAATAATTTTGTTAATTCGTTAGCTACTATTTTATTACTAGTAATATATTATAAATTAATTGCCTTGTTTGCAATATGTTTGCGTATAAAATAATGCTTAACATTTATATATTTGGTTCGCTAATAAAATTTGGAATTCTCAGCCAAACTTAAAAATCCTTAATTATTTCCATATAGTTTAATTAACTTAATATTGGTTTTAAAATATATTATTTGGTTTATAATCTGCCTTAGCCATAAAGCCTCTAAAATAGCCTTAGCCAGCGAATAATATTCCGCCTCAGTAATTAATTGTGCTATCATAAATTATCGTTTTAATAAATATAAAATTATTTTTCCAACAAAAAAATAAATATTTTCAAAAACCGACTTTTTTATAAATTTATTTCCTGCGAAATCTGCGTTATAATATCTATAAAATTTAATTATATCCGTTTGGTTCTCCTTTCCAACCCAATATTTTATCCTAAATATTTTTATGCCTTGTAAATAATATAAAATTCGATTAGCGGCTTTAATATATTTAGGTAACGAATTGTTAAGAAATCAAAAAAGTATCGATACCCCATATAATATATCAGGCTTAGTTTATATTGCAAAATATATAAATAAATTAATTTTCAATTTATAAAGCTTAATATTTTTGTTCGTAGTTTTGCTTTTAAATAAAATCATAACTTTAGTTATATTAGCGGCCATTGAAATATTAGTAGATTTGCAATTTTTTATATTATATCAAATAAGAATTTTATTAATATAAGCGTTCTGGCACAAAGCAATAATGCTTTTTTTTTTATTTTTAATAATTCTTATTTCTAAAAAATATTTTGCTTATCCTAAATCTTTTATTTCGAAGCTTTTAAAAAAACTTTTTTTTAAGCTTTTTGATTTTGCCTCGATTTTTATTTATTATTAATATATTATTTATATATATAATAATTATAAATTCCATCTTTTTATTAACGTAAATATATTAATTATTAATATAAAATTAATATTTTATTTTTTAAAATATAAATGCTAGTTTCTTTTGCTATAATTAAAATGCTTGCTTAAATCCATATAAAACTTTTAACAATTTGTATATTTATAAAAATGTATTTTTAAGCATTTTTTTATTAATCTTCTAATTAGATAGCATTTTTATATATATATCTAAATTTGCATTTAAATTTAGAAATGCATTAATAATATTTATTTGCTTGATTTCTAAATTAAATAATATTGTTATTGCAATTACAAATTTTTATATAACGTTCTTACATACTTCGACGTAAATTTAATTGAAATCCTTACTATATTTCTGCCTAAAGCCTTTAATTATTTATTTTGCTTTATGTTTTAAAATATTATTATTTCGATCTTTCTTGGTTTTCAGCATTAGCTTTCCTAATAAAACCTTAATATTTAATAAATCGAATCTTTTTTTTTAATTGTTAAGTTTTTTTATAATTAAAAAATTTAATATTTTTTATTAATTATTTTTTTTTTATTTAGGCTATTTCGAGGTTTGCTTTGCTTTATAAATCGTTAACGGATTATTATATATTAATAATTTTTAATTTGCAAAATAGGCCATCGAAAATATAATATTATTTTATTAATTTATTAATTAATGCGTTTTTTTATAAAACTATAAATTTAAAATATAAATTTTATTTTTAAAACCTTTAGGCTTGCTTTTCGATTTCGGTTAAAATTAAATTTTTTTTTTTTTTTTAAAATATATTTAATAAATTTTCGATTTCGTCGTTTAAATTATTCTTTGGCATATTAAGCTTTTTTTTAACGTCGATTTCCGGATTTAATTTTAAACTAAAGCCAATTTTATTATTTAAATTTTGGTTATTTCTAAAATCCTATTAATTATTTTTGTTTTTTTAATTAGTTATTTTATTTCTAGTTTTAAAAAAAAATTAAAATATTAGCTTTTTTTGGAAATAACTTAGTAATCAGCTTTTCTTTATTAAATCAAACGTTAAATAAACGGACTATTCGGCTTGCCAAGAATTTTTTTTTAATAAATATATATATTTAAAATAATATATCTTTTTTTTATATTTAATAAAAAATGCTAATTTTAGCGCATTTTTTAATTTTTTAATTTGTTACACAATGTTTTTTTTAATATTTAAATATATATTTAACGCTTAAAAAAATAAATTTTTTTTAAAATATATTATTAATATTTAAGAAATAATTATAAAATTTGATCGAATAAAAATAATTTAATAATAATTTATATTTATTATTTATAAAAAAAATTTAAATATTTTTTAAATTTGCTAATTTTTATTGCCGATTTATTAGCAATTATTTAAAAATAGCTTGATTTTTAATTAATTTATTTAAAAATAGCGAAAAAAAAAAAAAANAAAAATTTATTATTTGAGGCCTGGCTTAGCAAAAAATATTTAATAATTTTAAAAAAGCTTTTTATTATTATATTAATATTTATTTATTTTTCCCCAAATAAATTAATTAAAATAAAAATAAATGCCTCGGATATAGCAATAAAAGCCGTGCTTTCTCAGCCTGCCGAATGGCCAATAAAAAATAATTAAAAAATCAAATATTAATTAATTGTTTTTTATAATAAAAAGTTTAATTTTGCAAAGTTAAATTATGGAACTTTCGACCAAAAGCTTATGGCCATCGTTAAAAGCTTTAGTTATTAAAAATATTATTTTGAAAATAATAGTTTTTTAATTAAAATTTTAATTAATTATAATAATTTTTAATATTTTATAAAGATTACGATACTAAATCGTCGACAAGCTAGATAGGCTTTAAATTTATCCGTTTATAATTTTGAAATTAAATATTAACCAAGGCCACAAAACTTAGCCGATGGTTTTTTATAAAAATTTAATTATATATTAACAAAAAATTAAAAAATGAATTTATTGCTTATTTTGCAAAACAAATTAAAAATAGCAATAAAAATAAGATTGCTTTGCTTTATTAACAAAACCAAAAAGACGGCGGGCGTAAAAAAAAAGCTAAAATTTAAATATTTTAATTGTTTTTAAGTTATAATTAGTAATTAATTTTTTAAATTCAAAGCTAATATTATTAAAATAATTAATAATAATTATGCTAATAAATTTGTAAAAATTTATAAAAAAAACTTAACATTTCTTTTGCAAATTAATAATAAAATATTATTTGCCAATATTAATAATAACAATTATTAAATATTATGGATAATAGTAGCTAACGCTATAAAATTAAAAATAGTTTATTTTAATAAATTAAAGTTATTATTTCCAATATTAATTAAATTGCAAAAAAATAATTAACTAATAATATTAAAGCTAAGAAAAATAAAAGCCGGCGCTTAAACCAAGTAAAAGCTGGATATCAAGAAGCTTATAAGATTAAATAAAAAAATTTATATTTTTCCTAATATAGCAATTAAAAATAAAATCCTAAAAATCTATTATAATAATTTATTTGAAAATTATTTTAGGCAACGAAAAATTATTAAGCTAATAAAAAAAAAAATATTATTGGTTAGCTTTATATAAAAATATAAAAGCATATATTAAAATATATAATATTTATTAACAAATCAAAACGATTTATTATCGAAAAGTTGGCGAAATATAAGCGTTATCGATATCAAATAAATTATTTTAATTTATTTTTATAAATTTTATTATAAATTTATTTCCAAATAAAAATAAAATATTTAAAGCTATATTTAATTTAATTTTTGTTATAATTAATAGGTTTTCAAAAATGTTCCAATATATCCCTTATAATAAAATTATTATTTTAATAAAACTTGCTAATTTATTCTTAAAAAATTGGTTCAAAAATTATAGATTATTAATTTATATAATATTAAATAAAAGCTTAATATTTACTAGCAAGTTTTGGTTAAAGCTATGCTTTTATTTAAAAATAAAACAAAAATTATTAATCGCTTTTTATTTATAAATTAATAATTAAATAAAAAAGCAAAATTAAACTATTAAAATATAGTTACGCTTATATATTATTTATATATAAAATAATTAGGTAAATTTATTTTTAATTACTAAATTTATATATAATAATGCATTTTATAATTTTATTAATATTTTATTTAATAAAGCATAATATAAAATATTATTAAACAATTATTAAAAAAATTAAAAACAATTTTACAAAAAAAGAAATATTTTTAGTAAAAAAACGTGCTAAAGCTATTATAGCAATTAAAAAAAAAATTAATAAATTTTTGGCAAAAAACCAAAAAATAATAAACAAAAATAATATAATTAAAATTATATGCCGAAATTTTTTAATTTAAAAAATAAAATTTTATTATTATTTTAAAATATTAAAACGGTTCGAAATAGCAAAAAACTAAATTATAAATTTTTAAAATTTTTTTAAAATTATTAAAATTATTAAAATTTAAGCATATAAACTATTATTATTATTTAAATATAATAAACTGTCGGAGCCACGGGGTTGATTATGCTTTCGACGCGGGGCACAGCTTGCTATTGCAATATGCTCTTTACGTCGGTTGGATAATCTTATATTAGAAGTAATTTAAGTGGGAGCAAAGCGAAAGATATAAGCAAGATATTGCCGCACGTCACCGCCTCCCAAGCGATCCCGATAATTAGCCGAACCTTATAAGTTAGGCCAACCATATAGGATCATACGTGAGACTAGCTAATATGATTACCAATACTGGCAGTACTAGAATACAAAATGGCTAGGCTCACTCTGATTGGTCCGATCGACCGAATCAGAAGGGTTTTGTCGAACGTGTTCGACAAGCTGCCAAAACGACAATAAAAAAATAAGCAAATAAACGAATAAACCCCAAAAATCCTGTAGCTCTTGTCGAACGTGTTCGACAAGGCTAAATCCCTNCTTTCTTCTNTNCACGCTNTACCNACTCTGCCACCTTGAGATTGATTCTATTNGTATNAATCAAGTNCTTCAAAGCAGGACAAGCCTTCGACTTGGTNATAGCATCCGCGGGGTTGGTATCACCATCGATCCACTTGATTTCTGCAATCTCTCGTCGTTCGTAGGATTGGCGGAGGCANATAAGATCGATCATAAGCCTTTTCTCTTGGGTCGTACCGAGCTTGACGAGGCAATCGTANAATGACTTGGAATCGGTACAGAGGACGAGAGGTAACGTAATTCCGAGGGTNTTCTCGATCGTCGACTTGAGTNCAGCGGCAATATCGAAGCCGTNGGCCATTNCGTACAGCTCTGAGGCTAGTACGCTTCTNGTGACTCGTTTGCACTTGATCGAGGACCAATAGATNATGTTGCACTTGGATTCGCCGTCGGCAAGTACNATGACGTAGCCGATCTGTNAGGACAAGTCCTTATTGTTGGCGAAGNAGGCGTCGGTGAAAGCGATAAGTTNCAAAGTGCTTCGATCTAGCTGAACGTATTGTAGACCTNTNTTTTGCGTTGTCGATTTGCNATTGCAATCGTTTNTTNAATGCTTTTGCATNTTCTTGCTGGGGATTAGTNACCTGGGCAGCAAACGATAAATCAAAAGCAGCTTCTGGNTGACAAACGNTTGCAATATATGCGCCCTTTGCTCGTTAGGCAATATATTGGTTCTTGGGCGTAAGGCTTTTACGCGTGACATCTCTGGTGCTGGTAATATCCAAGGGTTGTTTGTGATCAATGGGCTTGAGGCTATTGCATTGACGTTCTTGATTGAACGAGATATAGTTGGCGTGCAGTGCAATAAGCCCTCTATTGAACTTGAGAGGGTGGTCGGTCGTCAGCATTTCTCGGTCCTTGGCCTGGAACTTTAATTTGCTTTGCTCCGAGGCCGCAAAAGTGATATCGCCAATAAAGAGAGTATCGTCGGTCTGAAGTCCAACGAGACCGAATCCGAGGCTATTGGTATAGAGCAAGCATGGGTCGTAGATAGACTGAGTTATCTGTAGCTCGTCTACGTGATGCTGGTGATAGGTCTTGAACCAATNGTTACCGGCTTCCGGTACACCATAAAGGGGCTTGATCACCTTAAGAATCGTTCCATTTGCGAGCTCTAGCTCCTTGGGCGGACGNACGTAAAAGTCACGGTTCAGCTCTGTCGTCGACTGAACGTAGGCTTGTGATATATCCCGTAGNTAAAGATTATGGCCTNTAGGAAGAAGCATCGAGGCAATCGATAGAATNAGTNTCTGACTNANACGTTNAATNNTAGGTGATTGGGTCAGAACAAGCTTTTTACCGTNATCGTTNTATGCTTGTACAACCAATCGCGATTTCTCGAAAGCGGAGCTAGTANCGGCATNCTTGACTTCGTCGACAAAGCGGGAGTTGAAGATCCGAGTACCAAGAGNNACNTCGTCAAGAGGGACTAGCTTAAAAACGCNTTTCTCAAGGAGTCCATTGAGTTCCTTCTGCCGAGAGGCAAANTATTGACCTTTGGTCAATGGCGACTCGGTAGGCGATTTCGATNGCGATTCTGGTNGCAAGGTNAGATCGTCCTCCAGATAGATCGAAATATCGGCCGGTAATGCTGGTANAGCATTATTGCGAGGTCGTCCTCGTCGTCGCGGTAGTGGTACAGTTGGTTCAACTGATTCGGCCGCAGGATCTCGGGTTGGTGATCCTTCTGCCGGGGCATTGGTTGATGAAGGGGCAGCTGGGGGAGGGGCCGTCGGTGATTGAGAATCTTCCTTGTCCTGTAGAAATGGTTTGACTACAGTACTACGGAAGTCGGTAGGTCCACTTGGCATCTTTACTTTGCAAGTTTCACCGTCGAGCGCCATAAGCTTGAATGGTCCGGTCCAATTGCCGGTCTGTCCTGCATTGCCTTCTCTCCACACGAGTACGTCAGAGTTCAGCGGTAAATCGTGGATGGCCGTGGTAATCGGTCCATTTCTCTGACTGAGAGCCTCCTGGAGCTGTCGTTGTGCTCGGAGGTTGCGTACTTCGTCCATTGCCTTCTTGGTCGCAGCAGAGCGTTGGGCAATAGTTGGGGCTGGGGCATCGAGTTGTGACATGCGTGGGTAGGCACCGAAGACGAGGAGCGTAGGTACAAGTCCATTCGGTCCTGCTGTGTCGTTTACGGCTTTAAAAGCCATTTGCAACGCCATATCCTTATCGAGATCTGGAAGCTCTTCAGAAATGATCTGATAGGCTCGGCGTATGACAGCATGGTAGCGCTCAACTTTCCCAATTGACCAATGTGCTTCGACGGGTACGGCTTTGGTCGAAATTCCCATCATAGCGGCGAGATGTTTAAAATCCTTGCTGATAAAGCTTTTTCCGGCGTCATGGGTAATAAGATCGGGTGGTCCAAGATAGGTATCGATCCAACACGCGCGGAGACTGTCCCACACGTGTTTGGCTGAAATATCTTTAAGCCATCTGCCAGCTTGGAAACCAGTCGATTCGTCGACGATATGTAGAACGGGTTTATTGTCAATATAGAAAATATCGACGAGTATAGAATAATTGAAGTCGATATCGTCCTTGATTGCGAATCTGAATCTGCCTGGCGATTTTCNATGTTTTTGGCAATGGGCGCAGTACTTGGTCAAGTGCTGTAGTGCTTGGGTATCGACGTCATGGCCAGATCGTTCCAGAACGCGTCTAAGCCTCTCGATCGATAGGTGGCCGAAGCGTCGGTGCAATTGACGTAGTTCAGTCTCTGTCAAGAAGCAGAATTCGTCTGTTAAAGGGTCGTATCGACGAATTGGACCGTTGTGGAATATATTCGACTGTGAGGTGCTATGCTTGTGGAATATATTCGATAAGGGCTCCTTATTCTTATAGAACATATTCGACAAGGGCTCCTTATTCTTATGGAACGTGTTCCTCAAGGGTAGCTCGTCGTTCTTATTGAACGTGTTCCTCAAGGGTTCGAATGAGTCATCCCAAATTAAGAATGCGTGACCGAATCGGCGAAGAGTCGGAACATCTCCAGATGACGTAACTAGAACGTTCTTAATATTATTATAATAAATTCCGAGTCGATCCATATCTGCTAGGCAAAGTAAGAATGGGGTATCCACGTCGACTACATGGAATTCGACTAATCCGATAGGTGTAGGGACGCAAATAGAGCCGATAGAGTCGGTAGCGCCTATGCCGAATTGTACTTTAACACTGCCTTGAGTGCTAAGATCGAGTACGATATCAGGATCGATTNTCTGGTACGCAAGGTATTGATTATACCCGACGGTCGATTTCATAGAAGCGCCGGTATCAATNATNATACCAAAGAAGGTATNGGCAGTATATCTGCTCTTGCTGGCATTCGCAGCATATNTGAAGGGATCTGNATCTTCANACGTGACCTNACGGAACTTTCCATTTAACAAGCCGGGCTTGAAAAATACTNTAGGCGAGAGTACAGGGGGGTCATGTCCGGTAAGGTAGTATTNAAAGGCACGATCGACGAGGAGGTTNGTAGCATAGACGGCTTGTTCTGGGGTAAGAGGACCGAACGAGGTCATGAAGTTAGACGTTTGCTTGGGGACAGGATCTTTAGAAGCGTCTTCGTCGTCGGAGGTATTAATAAGAAGGGCTTCAAAAGTATCGAGGTCCGCCTCATCTTGATCCTCTTTCTCCTCGAGTTCGCCTTCATAGTCGACGAGGTACTGACGAAAGCTTTTATCAAAGCGTTTGCTATACTTGGTACCGAAGCGATTGCCNAGTCTTTTCTNGAACGCAGCTTTTGCTTCCTCACGTTCTTTCTCTGTATGGTTGTAGGAAATGCAATCTTTTTCTTTGCAAACAAAGCATCTCTTAGCGTCGTCAGACTGGGTATCGGTCGAGGGTCGTCTATTATATTTCTGCTTGGCTTTGTGAAAACGACGATCGACAAAGAAGGTACTAGAGGTAGAAGGTTCATGTGCAGCCTNATGGGTCGATATAGAGGTACAGAGGTCATCAATGAGGCCTGCAAGCGTCGGAGCGGGCTTGTAGCAAGCATATGAGCATACGTCAACTGGACGATATGCCGTCATAATCTTATTGTGGATGAATCGGTCGGTTCGAAGTTCGGGGGGTAAACCATGTTGAAGGGTGCGAAGCTCGTCTAGGAGCAATTCGAGACATTCGTCTGTCGTCTTGCCGTCGTTCTGCGATATAATAGAAGATAAAGTAGTCTTGTTCCACTTGTCGAGGGTACGACGTTAGTGTTCTTCTCCTTCAAAGTTGTACCGAATCTTCTCACACATTTGCTCGAAGGTAAGGCTAGCCATGGTACCGTTGCTATAGTAATAGTCTAAGGCACGGCCCTTGAGCATAGTAGAGAACGCCATAGCTCTGGCAGCGGGTGGAACACCTGCCTTACGGCAAAGATCATGAAATATAGTCAGCTTAAAAGTAAGACCGCCGATATCTCCGTTATACTTGTTCTCCTCGGTGTACAGTTTGGTCAAAGCTCCAAGCTTCTTGACGTATGGGTTGGGTGCTTCGTTCTGGATCGGAAGCGCGTCTTGTATGCGAGGGAAGGGTACAGCAGCAGGAACAGGTGCTGGAAAGGGTACAGTTGGCTGCTGGGGAGGTATAAAGCCGGAATTCGTCTGTGTAGGAGACATATGTGCAGCTTGGGTCGGAGCTGAAGAGGATGGCAGTACAGGTGTCGATGAGGTCGCTGCAAGAGGAATCGAAGAGAAGGGGGTACGGACTGGTACAATCGGTCCGCCAGTCAAGCGGTACGCAATTGCTTGCGAATTGAAATGGCCTTTCGTACGGATATGATTCGCAATCTCTTCGTCGGTCCACATTATAGGGCTTTCCTCTTGAATAGTCGCAGCAAGAGATTCGGGCAGTCTGGTACGCTTGTCGTAGAGAACCCAGACGCCACGCTGTCGAAGAAACATTCGTAAACTGGATAGAGTGTACTGTAAAGCCTTTCCGAAATCGTTAGCTGTAAAGTTGCAAAATTGGGTTGTAAACATCTCCCATAGGTCTGCATCGATATGATTGTCTAGCTCGTAAAGCTCCTTTTTGACTTTGATAAACCGTTCGATGTCTGCGGAGGTTGCTGTGGTAAGATCGATCTCCAATCTTTCCTTTTCTTTCTTAGTCATCTCGGGAGGGTCAGAGGCATCCCGACTGGGTTCGCCTTGATTGCTTCGCGCTATGTTTAAGGTCGAAGCTCAAAAAGAAGGGTATATGAGCAGGGGGTATGCGGGGGTTCGGAGAGTGCAAAAGTGAGTACTTAACGAATGGACAAAAAGGGAGGGGTCAAAAGAGATGTAGAAAAAGATATAAGGGTAAACAAGGGTATAAGAAGGGTGAAATGATACGTTCGGGTTCAACGCGTATTTCGTCGTATTGCTGACACGAACCTTTCAAGGACTAGGTTAATCTTGAAGGGTTGGGTTCTTAGCAAAGGCTGATAGCAATAAAGCAGTCACGCCGGGTGCCAGGCCCGGTTGGATCCACGTTCTTTAGAGCTATTCGCAACAAACCAAGGTGGTCGCGCCGGGTACTAGACCTGGTTGGAGACACTACGATGGCTCGATTGCTTTTGATCTCTCTTTTCGCGTCCGATATCCTGATCTGTTCGTCAACTGATTAATGTCGGAGCCACAGGGTTGATTATGCTTTCGACGCGGGGCACAGCTTGCTATTGCAATATGCTTTTTACGTCGGTTGGATAATTTTGTATTAGAAGTAATTTAAGTGGGAGCGGGGCGAAAGATATAGGCAAGATATTGCCGCACGTCACCGCCTCCCAAGCGATCCCGATAATTAGCCGAACCTTATAAGTTAGGCCAACCATACGGGATCACACGTGAGACTAGCTAATATAACTACCAACAAATAATTTAAAAAAATAAAGCGCTATGCTTACGTGCATAATTAGCCTATTTTTTAATTTTTAAAAATTAATTATTTTAAATATAATTAGTTAATTAAAAATTAATTGCTAAAGCAATTGCTTAATTAATTAATTCCAAGATATTAAGCTTAGTTTAGCGATTATAAAACGTTGATATAAAAGCAGCATATGATTTAGAATTTATTTTTATACCAAGCTTTCGTTTAATTGTACGTTAGCAATAAATTTAATAAAGCAAATAGCTAATTTAATAAATATAATTAATTAAATTTAAAATAAAATTAAAATAAAATTATTTAAAAGTTTATTTAAGCTATATATTGTGGGGGGGGTTTTAGGGCTAGGTATAGTAAAACCAAAAGCTGCGACTCGAGGCCTAAAATAATCTTTGATAATTAAGCTTGAAAATAATTATTAAAATATATAAATAAGATTGTTTCTAATATTGATTTTATTAATTTATTATTATAATTAAATATTCAATTTCGTTAACATAATTTTTAATTTTTTTTTGTTGTTTTTAATTTTTTATATATGCTTTTTTCTTAAGAAAAGCTTTTTTTTTTTTAATATAAACATTAAAATAAAAATTTTTGCAATATTTTAATTTTATTTAATTTCGCTTATAATAAAGCAAAAAGCAATTTTCCTGCTATATACAATTTCTTTTATATAAATGCTTGTTTCGAGTATCAAAAATTAATTATATTTTGTATATTAATTAATATTTCCTATTTTAATCTTTTAAAAAATCTTTTTTTTAAATTTTTGCAAAGCTATTTTATATTTTAAATATTTTTTTTTTTTTATTAGCTTTTTAATTTAAAAATATTTTAATTTAAAAATTAAATCCAAATTATTTTTTAAAAATTATATAATTTTATTTATGTATTTTTTTAAGCTTTAAATTATTTAAAAAATTGGTTATATTTTTTTTTTTTTTTTTCGCTTCGCAAAAAATTTTAAAATAAAATTATTTATTTTTTTTTTTAAAATTACGAAAAATTATTTTAAATAAATTAAAAAGCAATAATTTTTTATTAAATATATTTAATAAAAATTATAAAATTTTTAGGATTTATTTATTTATTTGCTTATTTTTTTATTATTATTTTGGCAATTTGTCGAACACGTTCGATAAAATTTTTTAATTACGATCGATCGAATTAATTAAAGTAAGCTTAGCTATTTTTATATTTTAATATTATTAATATTAATAATTATATTAGCTAATTTTATATATTAATTTTATATAATTAGCCTAATTTATAAAATTTAATTAATTATTAAAATTGCTTAAAAAATAATAGCGTGTAATAATATTTTATTTATATTTTTCGCTTTGTTTTTATTTAAATTATTTTTAATATAAAATTATTTAATCGACGTAAAAAGCATATTGCAATAGCAAGCTATGCTCCGCGTCGAAAGCATAATTAACCCCGTGGCTCCGACATTAATAATAAAAATAATAATAAATTTAATAATATTTTTTTGCTTAATTAAAATTTTATTAAAACAAAAAATAATAATAAAAATAACGGCGATAATATAATATAATGCAATATAATATATTATAAAAATTTATATAAAAAATAAAATAATAAAAATAATATTTGTAATATGCAGATTATTTAACTAAATATTTAAAGCTTATGCAATTTTTATTTTTTAATATATTATAATATATTTTTAATATAAAAAAAAATTTTTATTTATAATTTTGCTTATAATTTTATAAATAGTAATCGTAAGCTTGCTTGCAATTTTTTAATTTAAAACCTTATATTAGCCTATTAAGGATTTATATAATCCAATCTTCGATTCCAATTCACGGACCGCAGCCAAAGCTTAATTTTAATTTTTAAAAGCTATTTTAATCCTAAGGGTTTTGTTTTATTTTTTTTTTTTTTTAAAAAGCTTATTTCGTCGTTATATCGGTGGGATAGCGGTAAAATTGCTTTTTAATATAATTCTTCAATATTTTCGTAATTTTTTAAGGGCATATTTTAAATATTTAAATAATTTCTAAATATTATTATTAAGCAAATAGCTTACCCAGCGAACCTTATATATAGTTGTGCTATTTTTTTATTAATAATTTATAATAGTTTTTATATTAAACTTTTGCTTTAAATTAGCTTTATTAATTATCGGCGAAAAGAAAATAATATTTGCTTGCTTATAATAAAGTTCAAATAAAAATATATAAATAATATTATAAATTTTCCAGCTTGGTGAAAGCTTTAATTAATATGCGAAAGCCTTGTTACCTATAATAGCTTATATTATAAAAAAGCCAAAATATTTATGTTTAATTTTATTTTATATTTTAAATTTTTAAATATTTTTATTTCTTAATAATATTATATCGCCTACGTTAAAAGTTTAATATATATACTTTGCGTTATACCAGCGCTGCTATGCTTTTTGTGCCTCGGTTCAAAACTTAATTAAAATTTTTTTTTTTTTAATTTATAATTTTTATTTTTCGTTCTGCTAACGATATGGCAAAAGCTTTTTTTTTTTTGGCTTATCGTTCTCGATAAAGCTAAACGATATTTTTAAATAAAATCCATAAATAGCATAAAATAAAATATTTTTAATTAAGCTATATCAAGCATTATTATATGCAAACTTGGCTAAAGGCAGCTTGCTGCATTAATCATTTTTTTTATAAATAAAATAAGCTTTTAAATATTATTTAATATTTTGGTTTTAACGTTTTATTTACTTATTTATTTGCGAATAAAACGCAATGCTAAATTGGCGCTATATTTTTAATAAAAAGCATAAAAACAATTAAAAATTATTTATAAAAATATTTCCACGATTTAATATAATATTTTTAAAAAATTTAAAATTTTTAATAATAATTGCCAGAAATATATTCGCTAAATGTACGGCAATAATAATTTTTTAAATTAAAATATATTTGGCCATTTTTATAAATTTATAAATTACAACAAATATCGTATTGTAAATATTGCCTAAATAATTTTTGCTCGACGGCAACCCTATAATAAAATTATAAAAAATCTTTTTTTATAAAATTTTAGAAATAGGCAATATATTAAATTTTTTGTATGGCTTATGCCGGCGGGCTTTTATATGCTGGCAAATATCGCAACGGCAAATTTATTTTTTTATATTTTTTTTTTATAAAATTTTAATAATAATAATATTTTAGCAACTTATAGGTTTTGGAAAACCCAAAATGCCCAGTTATGGAATTATTATAATATTGCCGCAATAATTTTTTTTTTAATATTATAATTAATAAAATATAAATAATATTATTTTTTCGTAATAATTCATTTTTTTGACGCTTTTATCCCACTAAAACTCTGGCACGATTATTATTAAATTTCTATTTATTATTTTTAGCAAAAGCGTTCTTAAGCTATAAATTATAAATAAAATTTAATATAAATTAATTTAGCTTATCGTATACCGTTTGCGAACCGGGAGAACGGCACCCCCGATCCCAGGGGCCGCATAGCTTGCGATTTATAATCCTAATAATAATATTAATTTACGAAACCTTTTTAGCTCTTACAAATACGTTATAACTTAATCGCTGGGCTTTGGCGTTACGAACATTATAAACGAATTATTTTATTAATAAAAATTAGCTAAATTTTTTATTTTTTTAAAAATGTTTATATTTAATTTATTCGAGTATCGCCCGATGTTTGCCAGGGGCCTTATTGGATTTATTTAATAATAAATTTGCAATTAATAAAAACTTTATTTTTAGCAAAAATAATAAATTTTTTTTTTTTATTATTTGCTTTTTTATAATTAAGGCGACGAAACGATTCATCGGCGGGGTTGGTACGCCCCTGCCAATATTTTATTTTAAAATTATATATATATAATTTTTTAATTTATTGGGCTTGCTTTATATTAAGCTTAAGCTTTGTTATAAAGTTTTTTTAAAAAACTTTTAATTTCGTTCGGCTTATTTGTTTAATTTATTTATTTGATTTATGCAAAGCTTTTTTTTAAAAATTTTTAATTTTGTTTAATTTATTTATTTGGTTTATATAAAGCTTTTTTTTAAAAATTTTTGAATTCGTACGGTTGCTTATTTAATTTATTTGTTTGGTTTTTGCTTTAGCAAGAAAAGTTATATTTAGTACATACCGAATCTTATAATTTATTAAAAATATAAAAAGCTTAGCAAGAATTAAACTTTATATATTATTATATAAGCTTAATTTTTAATTATTTATTTAATTTTAGAATTTCTATTCGTGGAAATTAAAAGCTTAAGATTCTCTACCGAAGTAAATCGAAGCTCTTAACATACAATAGGCTAATCCATGGCTTGTCTATTATCTAATCTGCATTAACTTCTCAACAAATAAAATAATTTTTTTTTTTAAATATAATAAAATATTTTTTAAGAAAACAATATTTTATTTATTTATTTATTATTAATATATATTGCCAATCGTAAATAGATCGAAATGTAATCATTAAGTGCTTAGATTATAAGAAAATAACAGAAATTAATATTAAATCAATTATAATTAATTTCACCAAGTTAGGTTGTGTGATGGGGCCCATCAATTTGACTGAGATCCGATTGGCTAGGGTGGAAGTTCGGATATGGAAAGAGCTGAATCATCTTTCCCTCCCTGGAGAATCAAGGCTAGGCCAGTTAGGGCATACCCCCAAATATTAATAAATTTTAGCATGGGGCCATGGGGGGGGGGACCTGTAAAATTGCTATAACAAAAACATATTTTTAATAATTTCTTTCAGAGTTTTTGTACTAATTTTTGTACTAATCTTATTAAAAAGCGATAAAATTTAACAATCATAATGATATTAACTAAAAGCTATGAAATTTTATCCAGATTTCCCATCTACCAATCCTTTCTTATTATGCCTAGTGGTTATGTTCAGTAACCTAGCATTCTAAACCGCATTTTCCGAACCAATGCCATATCTTTAATCTGGAGAGTCACACGCTTTGCATGAATCGCAGCCAGATTGCTTACTATAATCCGTTAGGATGAGTACAAAGATTAGTATAGAATAAAAAGTAACTTACGTTCAAACTCCATAACAAGAAAACTTTCAGCAGCCTCTTGTACAGCATTGAGAGCCAGAGGCTGAATCCTGTGATCAACACCACGACTACTTACCTGATCCATAATCTCCTTGACCAATCTAGCAAATGGTGCTTTAGGAATCAATAGGTCAGTAGATTTCTGGAGGCGACGGATTTCACGGAGCGCCACAGCTATTAGAAGTTAGCTATCATACTAATCTTTGTATTAATCCGGAATACCTACTGCCTGGCTTGCGACGACGATTTTTGACTACACCAGAGCCAACTCCCTTTTGAGTAGGTTTGCCAGCGCCATTTTGAGAAGACTTGCCATTTTGAAAAGACTTGCCATTGTGAGAAGGCTCGTCATTTTGATTAAGCTCGCTATCTTGAGAAGATTCGTCATTTTGAGAAGATTCGCCATTGTGAGAAGACTCGCTATCTTGAGAAGGCTCGCCATTTTGAGAAGGCTCGTCATTTTGATTAAGCTCGCTATCTTGAGAAGATTCACCATTTTGAGAAGATTCGCCATTGTGAGAAGACTCGCTATCTTGAGAAGACTCGCCAGGGGATTGTCGAGGAGACTTTTGTGCTGTATGCTTCTTTTGGGGTGTATGCTTCCGCTTGGTACCATGGGCTCTGAATGGTTCTGGAATTATGAATGACACCTTACGACGGTGCTGAGTAGTCTTTCTACCTGCTCTCTTGCCCAAAGCCTTTTTGCTAAGTAGGGGGATTGCATCAGAGTCTTCATCAGTTAGAGTGGGTGGATCAGGTGAAGTGGGTGCAGTGGAACGAGTGGGTGGATCAGATCCAGTGGGTGCAGTGGGACGTAGATCAGATCCAGTGGGTGCAGTGGGACGTAGATCAGGTCCAGTGGGTGTAGTGGGACGAGTGGGTGGATCAGGTGAAGTGGGTGCAGAGTCTTGAGAGCTGTGATATACAATTAGTATAAAGATTAGTACAGGATCAAAAGAACTTACATTTGAGTTTCATCTACGGTTTTATCACCTGGGTGAGTAGCAGTTTGACTAGAAGTATTATATATAATTAATATAAAGATTAGTATAAAATATCGGATCGAAGCAACTCACTTGGGGTCCGATTGGGTTTGGTTGGTTCCAGGAAGATCAGAAGCAGAAGGATCAGAAGCAGGAAAACTACAATATATGATTAGAATAATAATTTGTGAAAAGTATCAGATCGAAGCAACTTACGATTGGGTTTGGTTGGTTCCAGGAGGATCAGAAGCAGAAGGATCAGAAGCAGAAGAACTACAATATATAATTAATATAAAAATCCGTGAAAAATATTAGATCGAAGCAACTTACTTGGGGTCCGATTGGGTTTGGTTGGTTCCAGAAGAATCAGAAGCAGGAGGATCAGAAGCAGAAGGATCAGAAGCAGGAGAACTACAATATATAATTAGAATAATAATTCGTGAAAAGTATCGGATCGAAGCAACTTACGATTGGGTTTGGTTGGTTCCAGGAGGATCAGAAGCAGGAGGATCAGAAGCAGGAGAACTACAACATATAATTAGGATGAAAATTCGTGAAAAATATCGGATCGGAGCAACTCACGATTGGGTTTGGTTGCTTTCAGGAGGATCAGAAGCAGGATGATCTGAAGCAGGATGATCAGAAGCAGGATGATCAGAAGCAGGAGGATCAGAAGCAGAAGAACTATAACAGATGATTAGGACCAAGATCAGTATAAGAAACAATCCGAGATCATACCTGGCATCTTGCAACTGACCCGTAGGATTCGTGGTCTGACCAGCCTGAGTAGTACTGGCTGCACCGGAAAACATTGCTGTGATTGGCCAAGGCATGATACTACCGCCGATCAGTACCGATATCAGTATCGAGAAAGGAATAGTTACACGATTGTCCAGGTACTTGCTGCTCAAGCAAGATCTATGGGCGATGGACGATGAGGTTGTGAAGGTGTGATGGTTGGGAAAAGGTCAAGAGGGAGACATCGTGAATCAGGAAGAGATGGAAACGCAAACACAGAACACGGATGACAACAAATTAAGCGAAAGTGTACAAACAGATTCATCTTCACGTTGCCACTTCATTCATCCTTCATGATCTATCAACGTTTTTCAAGGTCAGATATCGCGATATCTGATGGCATATTGCGATCATATGCTCAGCGGATAGTCGAGAAAGCAATTCGTCGTCTTTCTTTGGGTGTGAAAGATTGTTTTCTTCACCACCTCTAATCTCCGGCATCACCAACGACTACAAACGCCCACGCCCACGCCCGCACCACCCGACCGACACCCCCGACACCATGGATTCCGGGGACGAGATGGATCTGGATCGTCGTGATGAATTGCCTTTGAGTAGGAAACGCAAAGCATCAAGTGAGCTGTCGACCAATCCTCATACGGTCAAGGCCCGCCGCCGCCTGGAAAAATTGAACCAAGATCCAATCCGGATGCGTGTCGAGAGAGCCAAAGCCAATGATCAGGCCGCTGTTACGGTTGCTCGTAACAAGGTGAGGAAGACTGAGGCTTTTAAGAAGGCAAATCCCACAGTTCAGGAGCAGATGTTGAGTGATTGTGCTGCTGCGGCAAAACTCAAAAGGTACTTACTGATCCCCTCTTCCACTGATCTTTGTACTCATAATCGATTTGATTAGAGTGCGTGATGGAAAAGATGCAGCTACCATCGCGAAGAGTCTTGGCTGGGGTATTCATGGTGGACTCTACACCGTTGATGATGATGAGAATTCTGCGTGGGAGGATATCGATTACGAGTCGGATGCAGACGAGATGTTTGAATCCATGTGGCGCGACGATGAAAAAATGAATCACGATGGGGAGGTTCCGGAGAAATCTGCTGATCTTCTTGAAGAAGATAGCAAATCGATTCATAACGCATTGATCAACGTAAGTTCTCGGTCTTGTTCAATTCTTATTTTGTCCTGATCTTCGTTCAGAAACAGAAATCGACGGAATTTCGGCTTTGGCAGAAACATTGGCTGTTCCAAGAAAGATCGCTGGCTCACAAAGTTCGGAAACTATCCGAGGGAGGTTTTGATTATATTCTTCGCCATGCATTACTTCGGATTCTGAAGCAACAAGGGTAAGAATTCATCCTGATCTTGATATTCATTGGCTGATTGAAATAGGTCGTATCGCAAAGCGCTCAAATGGATTCGCAAGCAAAAGAGGTATGTGATGCGGTTGTACTACTCTTTGTACGAATCTGCTAACCAAAATAGTCTTTCTCGTATTATTCCGGGTCCCGATAAATTCTTTACTACGGGAGAGAAGGCAATATGGAAAAATATTTGCGCCTGGGCATATGAGGACGACGAGTGGATTGAACTCCCAGGTCCGGCGGATTGGTGGCCAGATGATCAGAAGAAATTGGATGCGACGGGGTTTGTTTTCTCTGAGATAAAGCATGGTCATCTGGCTGCATTTCATATGCTTTTAATGGATGAATCTCTTATTGATGAGGATGAATATGGTCGTCTTTATCCTTATGAGGATGACTTGTATATTATGGAGGATGACTCGACGAGTCGCATGGGAAGAAAGGCTTTCTTGAGTCTTGTGATGGGCAACAATGTTACGAACCAAGGAGGTCGGGCTGGACTACCTAAGAAATCGCCAAGGCAATTTAGGAGGAAGAAGGCGTAGGGCGATGGGATCGCGATGGGGTTGCGATGGGGTTGCGATAGGATCATAACAGGGTCGCGATGGGATTGCGATGGGATCATGACAGGGTCGCGATAGGATTACAATAGGATTGCGATAGGATTGCGATGGGATTACAATAGGATTGCGATGGGATTGCGATAGGATTGCGATGGTCGCGATGGGGTCACATGATGGATCGGAACAGTGGTTTTATGAAAGAGATGGATTTCCTTACCTCGATAAAAGTTTTGTGTTTTGACTCATTTATTTATTGAAACTTATTAACAGTAACGAATCATAGTAACTCAATTATTATTATCTTATATAATATTCGCAATATTTTTACCTTTGATATAATTTCGCATTTATATCCCAAAAATATTACGAAAAGTACTTAATACAAGAGATACTCAATATATTACAAATAAGAAGCATTAGGAAAACTCAGATTATATTAATTAGAAAAAAGAAAATAAATAATATCAAATGCTTCAAATATATTAATTATACTAATTTTTGTACTAATTTTAAATTTGAATATTAATACTCATTTTTTTATTTATAATTAATAATTTAGAAAATAAGTTAATTAGTTATAAACTTTTGGATTTTAGAAATATGAGTAAAACCTTCGATAAAAATGAGTACGATTGAAATAACAATATTGTCACGAGACAGATCACTTGATATAGTCACATGATATATTCTTAGTCACATGACCTTGCTCAGCTTGGCTTCAATGAGTTATCGACTTATATTAGATGCTCTAGGGCATATAGCAATTCCACAGTGTAGCATACCGAGTATCTCCTGTACTAAGTACTTCCTACGTAGTAGTTCTCGGGTCCTACGACACTCTGTTGCCCAGGTCCGTCACGTGATCTTCTAGCGATACTAATCATCCCAAAGGCCCTGTCTTCCCGAGTCGCCAAAGCGATTCCTTAGGTAAGTTCACCCGTGACTTCTATGTTGTAGCACACAGCTTTTACATTACTTTTGCCTTTATGAGAAAAGTTTCTCAGTTTTTAATTTTGTTTTAAAAATATATTTATTATGGTTTTTGTCACGGGACTTATCCTTAGAATCCCCAGGTCTTTCAGCGGTCCATCACGTGACTCTTTAGCGACCTAAGTCGCCTTGGGCATCTATCTCCCGAGTCGCCAAGGCAACTCCTTAGATAATTCTTTTTAGAATGTCTGGTTCATAACACTACAGCCTTTAATACCCCTTTTCCCAGATATGTGCATTATTATATTAGCCCTTAACTAAAATATGCCTGTGCAAGTCCTCCTCCAGCGGTCCATCACGTGACCTTGTTGCGCTACCAATCACCCCCTAATTGCCAAGGCGATTACTTATGTAAGCCAACTCGTGACCTCTAGGTTGTAACACTTGCCCTCTAACAAATTTAAATTTGTATTATTTTTTATATAATTCTTATTATATTTTTACATTTTTTATTTGAAAGTTTTTAAAATCTTGCTAATTTTCAATTTAATAAATACGAAGTTTTATATTTGATTTATATTAATTTTTATATTAATTTGATATATTTTCTTTATCAAAGGCTCGATAAAATGTAAAATGAGCCACATATATATAAACTTCTTGCTTTTTTGACTTTTATACTAATTTTTTTTTACTTTTTTTTACTTATAAAATAAAAATAACTGATTATGTATTACCAAACATAAACAGGGCCCTGTTTATAAAGCTAGGTCCTCCCAAAATTTTGGACCCGCATAGCCTAAAAACAGGGGTCGGTGGGTATATAGCATATATCTTTCGGTAGGTAGCGATACTAGTGTAAATCGTCAAGTTAATATATATAAAATTGAAATATGAGAGCCCAGGGAATTACTAGCATTAGCATTACTCAGGAGCCGAAAGATTTCTACTTAGCGATTAATACCAATGTGTAGTACTTGCCATAGCACCCAAAAGCCGCTCCGAAAGCTAGGAGAAGGGAATGGTACCCTACTAAGACTACCCAGAAGCCTATGCTTTTACTTGGCAAAGTACCCCAGCACAGCAGCCCTTCCCTTCCCCCCGGCGCATTTTTCGGGGGCCACAAATACCAGAGCCACCTCAAAAGCCCAAGCCTAAAGGCCCTAAAGCTTTTATTTGTGTGTATATTCCTAAACGTGCTGAGATGCTTGGCTGTAATTCTTTCGGAGGTTACTGCTGGTCTCGGTACCCCGCAGCGGGGGTACGAATGCATAGAAAAGTACGCGTGGCCTACTGCGATCGCACGCCAGTTAGGGGCTGTCGCAATATACTTAAACTCTCTTACGAGGCCGCGTCCAGGCACTCTTTCATTCGTAAAAGAATATTTTGTAGGGGCTTTATCATTCTCAGGTCCTCAGGTCCTCAGGTCCCCAGGTCCCAGGTCCCTCAGATCCTGAACCCCCTTGGTCCCCAGGTCTGTCACGTGACCCCCCCGCCGTTCACCGCTACTCAGCCCTCCACTGCGCAGTTCTATCCCTCCTGTCCATAAAGCATACACTTGCAAGTTATTTCATGGGAGATGAAGGAGATCAAGGAGATCACAAAGTCTTTGTTCATGAGTGATACTCAGGTAAGGAGAAGAAGGCTTCGAAGCATAAAGCATACACTTACAAGTTACTTCATAGGAGACCAAGGAGATCACAGAATCAACTGCATTCATTCCTAAATCACCACCACAATTATTGTCATAGCGACAGCGGCAGTTCCGCCGTTGGGAAAAGCAGCTTAAACCAGCCCGAATTGCACGATGGCAGTATGCAAACACCTTCTCTCTCATTCTTTCTATCACGACTTACTTCCCTTACCCGCTCCTTTCTGCAGTATACAGACACCTCCCCTTTCATTCTTTTTATTACGACTTACTTCCCTTACCCGCTCCTTTCTGCAGTATACAGACACCTCCCCTTTCATTCTTTTTATTACGACTTACTTCCCTTACCTGCTTCTTCTCTGCAGTATACAGACATCTTCTCTTTCATCCTTTTTATCACGACTTGTTTCCTTTCCTCGCTTCTTTTCTGCAATATGCAGGCACCTTCTCTTTCTTTCTTTTCGTTACAACCCACTTCTCTTATCCGCTCCTTTTTCTTGGCAATATACACGTATGTTCTCTCTCTTTCTCCTTCTTATTACTCCTTCTTTTTGCTATTTCTTATTGTTTCTCTTTCTTATTTCTTCTTTTTATTGTTTTTTATTGTTTTTTCCCCTTTTTACTTCTTCTTTTTACTGTTTCTTATTGTTTCTTCTTTTTTACTCTTTCTCTTCTATGACAACTTACTTCTCTTACCTGCTCTTCATTCTCTTTCCTTTCGACCCAGAGGAACTATAAAAGCCTCTCGTTTTCTTCTTCATTTCTGTTTTCCTTTTGCAACCATCGCCATTACTCCTGTCACCAGCATTACCACCGTTACCGGCTTTACCACTATCGCCAATATCACCACCGACACCTCCATCCCCCCCATCACCTCCATTTCCCCCATCATCTCCATTTCCCCCATCACCTCCATTTCCCCCATCACCTCCACTTCTCTCATTTACCACCATTACCAAAAATCAACAACATAATGAGTGATGGAAGCTGGATAGGGTGGCTCATGACCACCCTTAGCTTCATTATTGCAGTGTTGGGACCTTATTGGACCAAATTTGTTCACTGGGTTGTCAGATGGGGCAAAAAGCTCTGCGGGTTAATATTTGAAAATCCTATTGGATTACTATTACTAATTCTTGATCTTTATAGGTCCGCGGCCCAGACAGAATTGGAAACGGCGATGGAGAAGTGGAAGACAGAAAGGGAGACGTTGCGGAAAGAGAGAAATGACGAGTGGGAGAAGATGCGGATAGAGAGAAAGGACGAGTGGGATAAGTGGCGGACGGAAAGGGAGAAGATGTATACGGATAGAAATGACGAGTGGAAGAAGATGCATACAGAGAGAAAGGACGAGTGGGATAAGTGGCGGACGGAAAGGGAGACATTGCATAAGGAGAGAACTGACGAGTGGAAGAAGATGCATACGGAGAGAATGAACGAGTGGGAGAACTGGCGGACGGAAAGGGTGACGTTGCAGGGAGAGAGAAATGACGAGTGGAAGAAGATGCAGAAGGAGAGAAAGGAGTGGGAGAAGTGGCAGGAAGAGAGAAAGAAGGAGTGGGAGAAGTGGCAGAACGAGAGGGAGCAGTTGCAGAAGGGGGGAAAGGAGGACAAGACAGAGTGAAATAAGGTGTTGGACTTTGGCTCCAATATGTGAGAATGGGAATTGTGTTGATTCTGTCCCTTTAGGAGGGTCCTAAAAAAGCTATTTATAATAAATAAATGAAATCGATTCGACCATCGATTCTATTTCATATATAAATATATTTTTATTCTGGAACGAAATAGCTGAACTAAAAATCAATAAATTAAAAATAAATTTATTGCCTCGGTGCCCTCGGTGGCCTCGGTGCCCTCGATTTTTGGTCTGATATATTCTTTTAAATTAGGCAATATCAAAGCTATTTAAAAATTCCTAATTTGCAATTAACAAATTTAAGCTATTCGACGAAATATTTAAATTTTTAATTTGGCAATGCTTTAGTTAGTTCGTTAATTATTATATTATTAATAAATATCTATTTCATAGCGATCGTTTTGTTTTGAACTTTTTGTCGTAGCTATATTTGGTAAATATCGACGTATCGAAGTTTAATAATAAAATATAATAATTTTATGGTTAGAATTCTAAGCGTTTGCTAATTATTAATAAATATAATTAGGTTTTTTTTTAAATTAAATTAAATATTTTTAAAAAAAATGTTTTTATTATATTAGCTTTTTATCGATAGCACTGGCTTTTAGAAATTCGGCCTCGATGCTAGAAATAATTATTGTTTTTTATTTATAAAATTTTTAATATAATGGATTTTTATAAAGCTGAAATATAAATTCGGCAAAGCTATACTTCGTTTAAAAATTATTCGTATATAATGCGTTTATTTAAAAAATAAAAAATTATTTTTTTTTTATATCGATATTTTTATTAAATTTTATTTTTAATTATTTCGTTAATATTATATAATTTAACGCTTAATTAATTATTGCCATATGCTAATTTAATAAATTTTATAAAAACTTAAATAATTTAAAATATGCATATAATAAATCCAATCAAATATATTAATTTAAATAGCTTAAATATTTTATTTTTTATTAATAAAAAAAATATTTGCTTTGGCGTGGCCTGTTTATTATATAATAATAATAGCGTAATCGGCAATAAAATAAAAATTTTGATTGAATTAATATTAAATTGGTTTGCAATTTTATTTATATAAATATTTTAAATTAATTGCATATTTTATTTATTTTTATTTTTAATTATTTTGATTTTTAGAAAAATGCTTACTTTTTCTATGCAACGAATTTTATATGCCTGCTAAATATTAATTTGAAATTTCTTTAATATTTGCTTATTGTGGCTAGCAACAATTATATCGTTAATATAAAATATTATAATAATTTTGCTATTAATAAAAAGACAATTTATATTAAATATCTTAAATATTTCAAAAAACTTAATAGTTCTTATGATATGCTTGTGCCAAAGTAATCCAGAGACTGGTAGGCCATAGTGTCAGACCGAGAATCGAGGGCACCGAGGCCACCGAGNNNANNNAGNNAATAAATTTATTTTTAATTTATTAATTTTTAGTTTAGNTATTTNNTTCNAAAATAAAANTATATTTATATATAAAATAAAATTAATAATTAAATNAATTTTATTTATTTATTATAAATAGCNTTTTTAGGATTTTCCTAAAGAGTTAAAATTAATATAATTTTTATTCTTATATATTGGAACCAAAGTTCAACATTTTTTAATTTAAAGAAAATTTTATTTAAGCTAAATATGCAAATTTGAACGCTTATATCTAATATAAAATCTTCGAACTTTCCTAGTTTCTAAATATCCCGAATTCCACGCAATATATTTTAATTATAATTTTAAACTAAAGCGATTCGAAGGCTTTTTCGATATATTACATGTTTTTTTTTTTAGTTCGATATATAAGGCTATAAATTAACTAATTAAAAAAATGCAAATTAATTATATATTTAAATATAATTTTTACGATCGAAAATAAAACTTTACAAATCGCAAATAAAAAAATAAAAAAAGCAGCGAGCTTAGAAAAAAAAAAGTTTATATATAAAAAAAAAAATTAAAAATATTACAAAAATTTAGAAAAAAACTAAATAAGTTTTTAGTAATAAAAAAAAATAAAAAATTAAATAATAAAATATATAAAAACTTTAATTTTAATTCGCGCATCAAATATATATAATATTTATTAATCTTTATAATATATTGCTTATATATGTTTTAAATATTAATAATTTGTTTTATTTAATTTTTAATTTAATTTTTTTAATAATTTTTTTATAATATAATTTTTTATTATATAATAATTAAAAAAATGCATCGCTCGCTTATATAAGCCGCTCGCTTATGATTTACATTATTTTAATTAGTAAAATATTATTAATATATTAAGATTGCTTTTTTTATTAATATAAATTTGTTTTTTAATTAATTTTTAAGGATTTTTCGATTAATATTAAATTTTTTAATAATTGCAATAATATTATTATCAGGGGGCGAGAGGCCCACAGGGTCGTCACGGGGTTCGCACGGGTATTTTTTAAATAATATAGCTGGTACAACGATGTATAAATTTAAAAAAAAAAATTATATAAAATTATAGAATTCTTAAAAAAGCTTTTTAGCTTTTAGTTTTGTTTTAGAAATATATTTATTATGGCTCTTTCATTTTGTTTTATCGATTCTTACAATTATAAGCTTTTTGATTTTTTAAATTTATAATTGCTTCGAAAATTTAATTAGTATTGCGTATAATAAAATTTTTTAATATAAAATTATAAAAGGAAAAAAAACTATAATGTTTTTGTGGCATTTTAAGCGAGAACATATATATAAAATTATTAATTTAATAATAAATAATAATAAATCAATAATAAGTTAATAATAAATTAATAATAAATTAGAAATAAATTAATAATATTTTACTAAGATTGCCAAAACCAGGGAAAAGAAAATAATACCTTATTAAAATCGTTCAAAAGCCTAAAATATTTACATTTTTATTTGGCAAATTATCTTAACATTGTGGCAAGAAAATTATCCCTTGCTTTATTATAAGCGAAATTAAATAAAATCGGGATATTACAAGGATTTTTATCTGGATATTTATATTTAGAAAAAAAAAGCTTTTTTTAAAACAAAAAAAAAATAAAAAAATAAAATTATATTAATAAAATTAAATATTTAATTATAAAAATAAATTAATAAAATTGGTATTATTGTTGAGAAGTTAGGGCAGATTAGGTAATACGCGAGTCAAGGATTTATCCATTGCATGCTGAGAGCTTGGATTTATTTGGGGAAAGTACTTAAGGATCCCACTTCCTACGAACGAAGATCTTGGGACTAAAGTTTAATTAAAGTTTCTATAGTTTAATCTATAATATCCAATCCCATTAAGCCTCCCATTTCCAATAGATTATGAGATCCGGTACGCATTGAATACGACTCTCTTGCTGAAGCAAAACCGAACAAATAAACCGAACGAGCAACCGTACGAATCAAGAGATCTCTAAAGGGAGCTCTTATAAACCGAACGAACCGGACGAAGACAGAAACCTCCAGAGGAAGCTTTGCATATATCAAAATTAAACAAAATCCAAAAAAAGCTGTTTGCAAAGCAACAAAACGAATATGGCTTTTATATAAACCAAATTATTAACGAATTAAAATATTACGCGTTAATTTATATAAAATATAAAATAGGAAAAAATAATAAGTATTTGCTAACGCTTACGAGAAACAATTATAAGAATTGATTTCGTCGAGCGAAAATAAAAATTAAAAATAAAAAAATATTTTATATTATTGAAATAATCAAAATCGAGTTTACATAAATTTAGCGAAAAAAAAATATTAAATTATTAGCAAATATGCCATCTATATCTGCAGACAATACTAATAAAATTACCGATATTACTAATTAATTTGAACGACTTGGCGGATTATAAAATTTAAAAAAAGCAAAAATATAAAATTAAAACGATGCTAAAGCAATCGAAATTATTATTAAAAAATTAAAAAAAAATAATATAATTCTAATTAATAAATATAAGATTGCTTTTGCTGTTTAAATTTAATTAAAACTAAAATATAAAACAATTAATTTAGCTACCGCCAACCAATATATAACTAATATTTAAAACTTTATATTTAATAAAAACGTAAAAATCGACGAGTTATAAAGCAAGCTTAAAAAATATCGACGAAAATTAATTGCAATTAATAATATTATAAAAAATGCTTATTTAAATAAAATATTTTTTTTAATATTAATTTTTTTATTTTAAAAACAAAAGCGCTATATTGCTATAGTTAATAAATTTTTTATTTAATAATCGCTAT